>JAVXUM010156430.1:0-13608 GCA_035590655.1 Pouteria glomerata
ACATAATTTTGTTATCTTTTAAATATTTTTTAAAATTTTATTTTTTTATTTGTAAATATTTTATTTTTAAAAATAATAGGTCTGATAGATCATTTGGATTCAGATCCATTAATTCTTGAATTCAACAGATTTAGATCTATTGGGTCATGAATTTAATTGAATGAATCTACTCTACTATTATTGAATCTGATTTGGACCAAATTTGAATCAAATCTATCCCATTCACAGCCTACTTAAAAGTGATTGCGAGCCAAATGTAAAAGCCAAGACAGACTGCAGCATTCAATACGGAATATTTCGGCGGCCCAGTTCCTGGAGACTAATTACCATTTGGTTCCATGAACTCAAATGTCCCATAATTTCAAAGCCCATTCGTAAATAAACCTTTATTGGTTTGGAATTAATAGGCTGGGACGAAGCTTTGACCAGTTCACGAATAACGGGGCCCATCTAATGTTGGCGAAATCGGTCGCCTGAAGCTTCTTAGTATTGGGTCCAGAAAGATTCATCCACTGCATGGGACAAATCAATTTAATGCGGTTTGGCCTCTTGTCGATATACACACAAAGGAATCGAGAGCGTTTTAACTATTATTTGAACAATTACAAGAGGAGGATGGGAGATATATGCTCACTTAGCTCACCAACTCTCTCTCTCTCTCTCTCACTCTCTCTCTCTTAATCCCACAACGCTCTGCCCCTTCACTACCCACTCTCTCTCGCGCCACACAAACTTGGAGAGAGAGAGAGAGAGAGAGACAACCACAGTGACAAATTTGGGCACTGAATTCCATGCATCCTGGAGGGAGTAGTTCTCGTCCACACCAAATATTCATCTGGACCGGGTCGGGTTAGTCCAGCTAGAACTGGCCAGGGCCCGAGCAAATAATACGGGTCATCTCCGCGAAAGATATTCGCTCGAACGCAGCATCCCAAACACGCTTATGGACTCACTGATAAGATCCTCCATGATTCTCTGGATCTTTACCATATTGAAAATAATAATATAACCTATAGTCGGGGCCAACCATTATGGAATTTCTAGGTATGCAACAATTAGTCGAACATTTAGGGCTCGATTGGCTGCCGCAAAAGGCAATCTCAAAATTTTTTCTACCCGTATATAGATTGATATGACATTTATTACATAATTTGAAAAATTTTTTTTAAAAAATTTTACTTGTGAAATATTTCGCGGGAGAAGGTATATTATTTTTAGAGAAGATTTGAAGTCTCTAAAAATAACACAGGAGAAGGTGTATTATTTTTTAAGAAGGTTTGAGGATGAAATTAATATGTTTGGAATGACACAAGATTAAAAAAATCAATTGATAATTTTTTACATCATACATTTAACCTCATACATCATTTTTAAAAAATTATACAAACTAAATACTATTTAATACCCCTTCTTAATATCCCATTCAAATCAACTATTTTTTATCTGTCCTTTATAAACATCACATCAATGTGGGCCCACTCTCTATAAATAATACCCTTTATTATTTTATATAACTTTCATAAATTAACCCTCTAAAATTTTAGTGACATTCAATTAACCCCTTAATTATCAAGAATTATACCATTCATTACGGGCTATCAATTGAATATTACTTTAGGAAAATCGAATATAAGGGACACCTCGCTAATTATATAAGGTACATTATTTTTAATATATCGAGATTATCCTAAAATTATTACAGAATTTCTTATTAACTTATATATATATTTTTTTATATATTAAAAAAATTTTGATAGGCATCACGTTAATATTTCACGGCAGATTTCGATGAACGATTGAAAAAGAAAAATTGCACGTGACTTGAACAAGACCACTGGAATTTCTACTTCATTACATCCTATTAGGTCTTCGATTGCGGCTTTTCTGGTGCGCGATTTGTCCACCTGTGTTTCTTCTGTGGGTGTTTCGTCTAGCCATGCATAGTAGCAATGTTCCACCCACGGCTACTGCTACCCCCATTGGCCTTGATAATGCGAATATAAGAAATTTGGGATATCGCTATATTTTTTAAATGTCAAGAAAAAATAAATAAATATCAAAAATATTTTAATGATATTTATACGACGTTTATCAAATGTCATTTTTGAAGCGTTGAAAAATATGCGACACTTATTTTAAATGTCAAAAATTTGACTTGAAATTTATAAATGTCGAATAATTTATTATAGAGTTGACAATTGTTGTAACATTTATGACAAAAATCATTGTAAATCTTAATATTTATGTCATTTGTTATTAATGTTGGTTATTATCATAATGTTTTTAACATTTATTTAAGCATTATTATATTTTTGTGTAACTGTTGTAACGATCCACATCTTCACAATATAATATTATCCGTTTTAAACTTAGTTATGTGCAAGACGAGTACTTTTTAAGGAATCACCTACTCTGGTATTCTTCTCGCTCGAGCATGTTTAATCTTGAAATTCTAACAGAATTTAGTGCCCTTACAGTTTTAAAACGAGTGAGACTTTATAGATGTCAAATATTAAATATATGTTATTTTTCCAATTTCTTTATTTATTTTTTGCTTGGCGTATTTTTTCCTTCCCACGCTTTCCCTTCTTCTTTTTTTTTATTCTTTTCCAATTTTTTGAATCCAATTAAATAGGACCTGGTTGTTCTTTAAGGAATAGTACATAGCTATCAAAAATATTTTTTCAAGTGAAAGGAGGACATTTCAAAAAAAAATATTTTCTTTTAAAGTGAAGAAAAAAAGAACATTTAGAAAAAAAATTAAGTGAAAAAATGACATCCATAAAAAATATATTTTTAAAATGAAAAAAGAAAATCCAAAAAATATTTTTTAAAGTGAGAAAAAATATTCAAAGAAAATATTTTTTAAACTAAAAAAAGACATTCAGAAATAAAATTTTTAAAGTGAAAAGGAACATTTAGAAAAAAAATATATTTTTTTCTAAATTAGGAAAATGATTTTTAGTAAAATGTCATAAGATTCATAAGGTGTGGTTGAAAATATTAGTAAATAACATTTATATGTAAACGTCATAAATATTAAGACTCTTTAATCAAGTGTCTTTAAAATTATGACATTATTATACAATATTGTAAACAAGAGTTTTTAATGACATTTAAAATAAATGCCATCAAATAAATGTTAGCATAATCTAATGGGCCCTAACCAACCCATGGAGGGATACCACTTTTTTCAGATGATTTGACCCTAAAACAATAATCTTCAAACACTAAAGTCTTATTTAGTTTATTTTTCTATTTTTTATTTTTAGTTTTTGTTTTTAATTCTTGTTTTGAGCTTTTGAAAACAAAAAAATAATTTAAAACGCATTTGGTTATTTGTATTTTTAAATTTTGTTTTAAAAAATAAAAAATGAGTTTACACATAAAATAAAAAATAGCAAAAAATTATTGAGTATTTTTAACTCAAAATAAGAAAAATATAACATTTTTTGTTACCATGTTTTAAAATTTTTAAAATATAAAACACATAAAATAAAAAACAGAAAATAAAAAATAAAAATCAAACCAAAAGTCACCTAATATGCTACTAGATATAGGTGCATACACAAAGTGTGTGACCTTTTTTTAAAATAAATATATAATTTTTAAATTTTATGTAAATTACTACATAAATTTATAGGAAAAATTATTAAAACATTGGTAAAATATTAGATAATTAGTTTTGAATCGCATTTATGTAAATAATATATAATTAATTAATATTTAAAAAAGTTAAAAAAAATGTAAAGGTATAATTTGTTTTAAATGGCATTTAATTAAATAATTTGTAATTAAATGACATTTAGAAAATGTAAAGGTATAATTAGTTTTAAATAGCATTTAAGTAAATAATTTGTAATTAAAGTGAAAAAAATGACATTCAGATAAAATATTTTCTTAAAATAAAAAAGGGACTTTCAAAAAAATAATTTTTTAAATTGAAAAAGAAAGAACATATGGAAAAAAAAAATATTATTTTAAATTAAAAATGAAAATTAATAAAATGTCATAAAATTAATGACATGAGATTGAAAATGTTAGTAAATAATGACATTTATATACAAATGTAATAAATTTTAAGACTCTTTAATCAAATATCTTTAAATTTATGACTTTATTATGCAAACGTTGTAAATAACAACTTTTACTGATACTTTAAATAAATGACACCAAAAAAAGTTGGTGTAGCCTAATTTTCTTACAGTGTGGTTTATTGCCAAGAATGAAACTAGAATTTTATAATAAGGCAGCTAAATATTTTCAATAAACAATTAAATAACTATAATCTAAAAGGATACTTATTATTTTGCCAAAGATCAGAAGCACGAATTTTGCCTTTGATTGAATTATATCTATAATTCCTTTTTACTAAAAAAACATTATTAGAGAGTAGTGTATAAAGGAGAATGTGAAAAAATAATGACTGATGGTTATAGAGAGTATAAATATAAAGGGTTGTAGGAGGAGAAAGAGATTTGTGGGTTTTTATTGAAAATGAAGAAAAATAATTTATTATTTTTTATCATTTTTTATGTAGGTCATTGAGTGTAAACACCCCAATTTTGTCTCATTGCTTAAACATTACAATATTTAATACTTTTAATTGAATAGTGCTCTACTGATTAATTTTTTTAATTATAGTATATATCAAAGTGCCAGAATTCAACAAATAGCGAATCTAGAATTAATGGTCAATTAAGTCCAAAAGTTAAGAACAGCCACCCGAATGATAGCATCGACCAAAATACCCATATCAATCCAAAAACACACAAGAAAGCACAAACTATGCCAAAACATTTCAGAGGACATAGAGCACAATTCAAAGCAGCTAAAATAACGCTTGAGAGGTCATTTAGGCCCCGTCGACTAATAATGGCTCCTACCAGTGAGAAAAACACTACTAGCATACGAGACATAATTTAAACCTCAAATCAAATTGAAGATCTTGAAATTACACAAAAATGACAAGGGTACGTTTCTTGAGGTAATAACATTGTCAGGTCATGTCAAGTCAAATTTTATAAGGTCCCTCTAAAGCTAGGACTTGAAAAGTCATTAATAATTTGTAAATTTATAATAATGTTCGAGAGTTATTCTAATGGCAATATTGAATTCTTCATACCTAAAAATGGTAGAAGAAACTATCCTAATGGTGTCTACAAGGGTCAGGCCAAAAGACTTGGTTGGCCCCTTCTATTTTAACTTATTTTAAAGCAGCAATTTTCAAACAGGCTTAACTCAACTTTGAAAAATCTAAATTGAATCAAATTTTGACTTAATAAGTTTAATTCTCTCCAAAAAGTGTTTAGGAGGTTTCCGGAACTCTCAAAAACTGTCTAGAACTTCCTAAAATGGTTTGAACATGTTGGGATGGAACTTGAACCTTACCTAAACTAACCTTAGATTGGAGCTGTAAGCCAAAATGGACCATTTTTTCCCTAGGATGCTAAACCCACCTTACCATAACCTTATAGTGAGTTGTTTCACGTACACGGCCAGGCAGAATCATTCGCTTGCATTTTTGGGTGAACCTTTCCACCAACAAAGTCAAGTAGGCTTTTCCGCTTACAAAGTCAGGAAAAATTCTTTACAAACAAAGTCATGTAAGATTTTTCACTCATGAAGTCAGGAGAAAGTTTTTTGCCCGTAAACTTGGCAGATAAATCTACTTACATGGTGATTACGCTAGAAAAGAGTAATCATTAACCCTAGAACTCATTATTAATAGTAGTAAGTCATAGTAATTTGCATACTTTTAGTTTGATTTTGCTTTCTTACAGTGAATTGATCTTAAATGCAAGTTTTAATATGAAAAGCCATTGAATTGGATTAAAGATGGAGAAGAAAAGAGAAGAAACGGTAGAGACGGAGCAAAAATAAGGAAAAGATGATCCCGCAATGCAGCTTAGCAGTCAAGAAGGACCTCGCAAAAATCGTAAAATGGGAATGGTGAGGGTTCGAATCACATTGGATGTAACGTGACTAAACTAAGGGATGTCTTGGGTCGGACCACTCTCCCCCCGGTTTATCTATCGGCTACGTCGACTGTTGAGGTCTACAATAAACCGGTGTGGGTTTCAGGTAAAAAAAAAGATGAAAAGAAAATGGAAGGATGCGAAATTTAGTCTTACCGTCTGAAAGGTTATCTGGTGTCTGGACGGCAATCTGGCATTTGAACACCATTCTCCAATAGCTTATCAATTTATCATTTAAACAATTTTTAATTTTTACGATATAATTTTGCTCTTGCTATCTGGACTCAATATTGTCATCCAGGCGCGATAGCTCATAATAAATCAATGTTTTTCTTTTGCTTTAATCCCAGGGTTTGGTACCTATATATAAATTCTTTTGCTAAGACTTTCAAAACAACTTTTATATTCTTTCTTTCATAGTTTTTAGGGTTTTGAGTTTTATTTAGTTGATTTTGATGCTTTTATACGTTGGATTAAGGGATTATTCATCAGACTTTTTAACATTTGAATAAAGTTCAACATTTGTTAATGATGTTTGTCCTTTTGACGTTATTCTCTTTTATTTATTATTCTTGTTTATGTTCAATGATGCTAGGCTAGATTTCATTCTTGATTTAAC
Organism: Pouteria glomerata; assembly: GCA_035590655.1. Classification (NCBI taxonomy): domain Eukaryota; kingdom Viridiplantae; phylum Streptophyta; class Magnoliopsida; order Ericales; family Sapotaceae; genus Pouteria; species Pouteria glomerata. Next base: position 6,598 of record JAVXUM010156430.1, read on the forward strand.
CTATCAATGATGGGTAGATTGATTATTTGATGATTAAATTCCATGAAAATCTTACATGCAATGTTAAGCTTGCATAATGGGGTTTATATTTTTCATATCTATTTATTCTTTTCAAAAACATTTGAAAACATATAATATCAATCATATTTCCTAAAAATCCTTGATGATATTGTATGCTTAAAACATTCATAAATTTTTTGAATCCAATGAAATAGTTCTAGACCAAAGATGAATCAATTAAATATCTTTCCAGTTTTCCTTTCCTAAACGTGAATTCAAAAATATACTTTGGAAAAACTGTTTTAATGATATCATATTCCAGTTTATTATTCCTAAACGTGAATTTTAAACTGAGATAAAAAGCACATTTAATTTGATAATAAACAATCCACTAGAATTTGTAGGTTGAATCAAGATATTTAATTTGTTACCCTTTAAATTCAATTCATATTGCTTGCTTTGACTTAATCTAAATTGCTCACTATATTCTCATTACTTAGGTTAAATTTAGAATATTTGCTTTCAATTTGGTAGTTAATGTGTTCCATTCAATTTTCGTTTAATAATTTTTGAAACCGACCATTAAAAAAAAAAAAAAAAACCTTTCTCTCAAACCTAATTTACTTTTCTGCATTTGAAGACATAAATTTGGCTTAGAAACCCTAGAATTCAAAAACCCTAGCTTCCTTGAGGATACAATCTTGGTCTCATTAGGTAAACTACACTGCATACCATTGCACTTGAAGGTTGTTTTTTACTATATTATTTTGAAGTGGTCAAGTTTTTTGGCGCCATTACCAGATAAGCCAAAATTTTTCTATTTTCTAGAGTAATCTAGGTTGAATTTTTCTTTGTTCTTCCTTTTCAAAAAAAAAAAGAAAAAAATCATTTCCTTAATAATGTGCATTGTCGTCTGGAAGCCAATTGGTATCATCTGGACACTAATCAATAGTGTCCATCTCTCTGCATATGAGTAACTAGATTCAAGGGAAATCAGGTAGACTTTAATGTTCTAATATTCTTAACCCACTTTTCAAACCTTCTGATCTTCTGCTCGATATTCAAAACACTTTTACACCTAAAATGGAAATTTGCCAGATAAAGTTATCGGCCAACTACAATTCGGAAACATATAATTCGAGCTAGAGAAACCACCCTAATTTTGGATGGAGAAATGAAAGGGCGCCAATGCCTCAGCAATATCATGCTACTCTACCTCCACCTGCAACCAAAGTTCCATTTCACAACCTAAGACTGTCTCAGAATTTAGGATAACCATTGAATACACATATATCTCCAAATAGGAGATCCACCGAAGAAATGCTTCTGTAATTCATGAGTACACAATCCATAATGTGGGCTCAAAATAATAGGACTTTGGTTGATATAAAAAGTCAAGTGACTCTTGACTCAAACGTTGAGCACCCAACCTAAAGGTAATTTTCCTGTTCAACCATAAGCTAATCCAAAAGCCTAAGCGAATCAAGCTAAAAGATCTTCCAAGGCACGCAACGGTATCAAATAGTTGCGAGCTATCACAACACTTAGGAATAGTAAGGTTATTGATAAAACCATTCATCCTAAAGTGGTTGAGCCCAAAAAAGAGTTGGAACCTAAGTGGATAACAGAAGATAATATAAAGACAGATGAGAAAAAATCTTTCAAAATAAGATGAGAAAAAAGTTCAGAAAGAAAATAAAGAAGCAAAAAATAAGGAACATGAAGAAAAACGAGTAACTCCATCAAGGGAATATATCCTTGAAGCATCGTTTCCCCAAAGATTTATAAAAAAACAAAAGACAAGCCTAGTATGTAGAAATATTAGAAGTGTTTATACAAGTGAAAATTAACATACCTCTACTGGATGCCATTAAATAGATCCCATCTCATGCGAAATTTTTGAAAGAACTTTGTACTGTTAAAAATGGATTGCACGTTAAGGAAAAGGCATTTCTAACAAAACAAGTTAGTGTTATACTTCAAAGTCGTACACCTTCCAAATATAAGGACCCTGGCTGTCCTACAATTTCAAGTTATATTGGGGAGTTTCATATAGACAATGCACTAATTGATCTGAAGTCAAGTGTAAATCTGTTGTCCTATTCAATCTACACATAATTGGGCGTGGGAGAGTTAAAGCCTACTTGAATTACTTTACAACTTGCAGACAAATCTGCTAAGATACCACAAGGAATGGTTGAGGATATACTGGTTAAGGTTAAAAACTTCTGCTTTCTAGTAGATTTTATAATTCTTGACACACAACTACTAACCAGTATGTCTGTACAAAATCAGTCTCTAGTAATTTTAGGTAGACCTTTCCTTGCAACATCAAATGCTCTTATTAATTTCAGGACAGGCTTACTTAAATGACCTTTGGCATTATTATATTTGAAACAAATATTTTTAATGTTTATAAACAATCGAAAGATGAGTCTAAAATCCAAGAAGTGGACATGGTCGAGACAATAGTCCAGGACGACATAGATTGTGAGTCTATTAAGGACCTTTTGGAAAGAGTAATTTGTTTTAGTGAAAGGCTCACGGATAAGAACGATAGAATTGATTCATCAAACAATATGTGTGATTGGCTTGAGGTGTGCCCGGTCGTGGTAATTCGTAACTGGGTGCAAGTATTTGAGAACTAGAACTACTCATAAAGATAGTAGAATCTTCCAATGTTAAAGTACTTAATCCTGAAGAAAACCACTACCAACTTATTTAAAATATGCTTTTCTAGGAAAGGTGGAGACTGTCCCTATGATAATTTCTGCAGAACTCACATCAAGCTAAAAGACTCATTTGGTTGAATTATTGCGTAAACATAAAAATGCATTGGGATGGTCTATGGCTAACTTGACTAATTTAAGCCCTCTACACTGTACACATCATATTAATTTGGAAGAAGATGTTAAGCCGATTCTACAAATGCAAAGGCGTCTTAACCCTAACATGAAAGAAGTAATAAGGATTAAAGTACTCAAACTTTTGGATGTAGGGATTATATATCCTACATCCAATTCAAATTACATAAGTCTCACACAGGTCGTGCCAAAGAAGTTGGCGTTACAGTCATATGAAATAAAAATAATGAACTAGTACCCACTCGAATCCAAACAGAATGGAAAGTGTGCATTGGTTGTTGAAAATTAAATGCTATAACCCTTAAAGATCATTTCCTATTGCCATTTCTAGACCAAATACCTATAAGAGTAGCTGGGCATGCTTTTTATTGCTTTCTAGATAGTTATTCAGGCTATAATTAAATAGATGTTGCCTTGGAAGACTAAGACAAGATGACTTTTACTTGTCATTTTGGTACTTACGCATATAAAAGAATGCCCATTGGCCTGTACAATGCTCCAGCTACATTGTAACACTATATGATGAGTATTTTCAATGAGCCAGCAAAGGACATCATAGAGGTCTTTATTGACGATTTTTCAGTCTATGGTGATTCTTATGATCAATATTTAAAAAAATTGGTTAAAGTTCTAACCAGATGCAAAGAACGAAATCTTATACTCCATTGGGAGAAATGCCATTTTATAGTATGACAAAGTATTGTTCTTAGACATATCATTTCAGAAGCAAGAGTACAACTAGATTGAGCAAAAGTGAAATTGATCCAAAAACTCCCAACTCCAAGAAATGTCAAAGACGTTCGTTCATTTTTGGGTCACCCTGGTTTTTATTAGCCTTTTATGTTTTCTTTTAGTTCCCTTGCCAAATCCTTGTTTCATTTATTGACACAGGATGTACCTTTTGAATGGACTCCTCATGCCAAGAGGCATTTGAGAAACTTAAGAAATGTCTGACCGCAACCTCTATTCTATAGCCTTTTGATTAGTCACTACCATTTAAGCTCATATGTAATGCGAGTGACCAAGCTATTAGTGTTATGTTAGGACAAAGGAAGGATAAGAAAGCATATATAATTTACCATGCAAGCAAGACCCTCAATAATGAGCAAAAAAAATACTCTACTATCAAAAAGAAACAACTGGAAGTTGTTTTTGCACTTAAAAAGTTTCAATCTTATCGCCTTGGTTCAAAAGTTACTGTTTACACTGATCATTCAACTTTAAAGTATTTGTTAACTAAAAAAGATACCAAAGCACAATTGATTTGTTAGATCTTACTCTTACAAGCGTTTGACACGTTAATAAAAGATAAAAAATGAGTAGAGAATGTAATTGCTGATCATGTATCTCATCTTCCAGAAGAACTTAGAGTTAAAGAAGAGGTTGAAATTAACGCTGAATTCCCTGACAAGCAACTCTTTAATGCTTCAGCCATATCTTCTGCCACACCCCTGTGATATGCAGATGTTGTTAACTATTTAGTGACTAGCAATATTCCTACGAAATGGAATTCAGCGGATGGGAAGAAATTTCTAAGGAATGTCTGAGTTTTCTTCTGAAACGACCCTTATTTATTTAAGTATTGTATAGACCACGTTATCCGTCGTTGTCTCCGGTTGGAAAATTCTTGATATTCTATAGTTTTATCATACTCAAGCCTGCAGTGGCCATTTTTTTGTATCAAAAACATTTTATAAAATTCTACTATTGGCCCACACTTTTTAAAGATATCTAAAATTTTTGTACCTCTTATGATCGATGTCAAAAATTAAGGAGCTTGACAAGATGAAACATGATGTCATTGTCTCCTATTCTTATTCTAGACATTTTCGACTATTAGGGAATCAACTTTATGGGACCATTTCCTAATTAATTTGGATATGAATTTATCCTTATGGGGGTGGATTATGTGTCAAAATGGGTTGAAGCTATAACTAGAAGAACAAATGACCTTAAAGTAGTAGTCATGTTCTTGCATGAAAATATCTTTTCACGTTTCGGAGTTCCCAGAGTTATTATTAGTGATAGAGATAAACATTTCTATAATAGACCAATTGGAATACTTATGCGCAAGTATGGAGTAGTTCATGAAGTAGGCACATTTTACAACCCTAAAACAAGTGGTCTAGTAAAGCTTGCTAATCATGAAATTAAGCAAATTTTAGAAAAAAAAAAAAAAAGAGGTTAATCCTAACTTTAAAGACTGGTCATTACATCTAGTTGACTCTCTATGGGCATATCGTACAGCATTAGTTGACTCTCTATAAGACGACATTAGAGATGTCATCTTACCAACTTATTTATGGAAAACCTTGTCATCTACCTGTTGATAGGTAGCAGGACTCCATTGTAAACTTCAATTGGCAGAAATGGATGAACTTCAAAATGACACTTATGAGAATGCAAGAATCTCTAAAGAGAAGACGAAAAACATTCATAATAAACACATCGCAAGACGAACCTTTCATGAAGTTCAAAAAGTACTACTCTATAAATCACAGTTTCATTTATTCCTAGAAAATTACAATCTAAGTGGGTAAGGCCATTTATTGTAGTAAAGGTGCCTGAGTATCGAGCAATTGAGATTGAAATTTTGAAAAATAAGAATCGGTTCATAGTAAATGGACACCATCTTACGCCGTACGTCAATGGCTTCGTCGCTGCTATTGACACATAAGATCTTATGGATCCCTTACCCTTCAAATAAAGTTCATAGTCTTCTAATTGCTATTGTACCTTTGTTAGGAATTAGCATTTACTTACATAAAAAAAAAATTGCCCTTGTCGTCTGGATGCCATCACGCCGTCCGGAAATTATTTTCCAATAAGTTGAGCTAAAATTTGGGCTTAAATTTTTAGCCTTGCCATCGAGATTTCTTCTAAAACTCACTTTTCATTCTCAATCCACATAAGCACCCTTTTTCAAACTCTCTTAAAACCTCTTTATACTATTGGAAAACCCTATCCAGTGCAATTCCAAGTCAAAATCAAAGTTTGAATCAAGGAATCTAGGACTCGTAATCAAGTTTTCTGATGAACATCTCCAATTTTCTAGAACTCTCTTGAGGTTTTGATAGAGTTGCTAAACCCAAGTCCCCTAATCTCAAATGAGAAAGTTTTAAACCCAAAACCCTTAGAACTTCAGTCTTTCACTCTTAATTCAAATTTTCGAAAACCTTTGAAAGGTTTTCACAAGCCTTGCATTTGGTGATTCTCTTGTCATATATACTTGTTAATTCTTGAAGAATTTAGGTTTTCAAAAATCTTTGAATGAAATAAGGTTACTCTAAAATGGAAGTTCTTGATTAAAAGGGGATTTTTAGTTTTCTCTTTCGTTCATGCACCAATTTGAACTCATGAATTATTGAATTATAGCATTACTATGGATCCACCTGTTAGATCCATCTTTTGAGTCTTACTCTAGAATAGAGTACAATTAGGTAGGATATTTTACTTTAGGCCACCATTTGAGTTGAGTGGACTTAGGATTTTGCACACTACCCAATTGTAAGTATTCAAATTGAATTTTATATTAATTAAGTAATTCTTGTCCAATTGTAGAATTATTGATCCTCAAAAACTCTTGCTCGCTGTAATATTACTCGATTAGAATATGATGATCATAGATTCTCGTGTAAGAAGAATGGGACTGATTTTGAGAAATTGTAAGACAAAAGAGCTATTGCTCTTAACAGTTTTGGAAAATTAAGGATTTTAGAGGGGAAGAATTTGGTTGGTACCAAAACTTTTCAGAGATGGGATGACTTAATTATGCCCATTTCCAACCAAATTACATCCTTGAGATTGTTAAGGTTATAATCGTCATTTTGATGAATGTTTGCTTTATATCGAATTTTGACACTTTGACATTGCCCATGATTAAGAGAAGGTAATCAGTAGAGCACCATTCAATTAAAAATATTAAATATTGTAAATTTTAACTAAAGGGATAAAATTCGGGTGTCTACAATAAGACATTTTAGAAAAAAAAAATGTGAATATATTCTTATATCACATATCATATTTTATGTAATACCCCTCACCTTTGGTGTACGTAGAATTCCCTAATAAATTATATACTTTCTTTGAACATGAATGGTGATGGCCAAGTGGTTTAGGCCTTGGTTTGAATTTGGAACCTTGGTAT
>JAVXUM010156441.1:0-13606 GCA_035590655.1 Pouteria glomerata
AAAAAAAATTCACCTAAATCCTACACCCGAGCGAAAAGTTATGCAATTCAATGTTTTCGGGGCATAAAGCTTAACTAAAGCGACCAAACAAAACTTCGCACGGCCATAACTTTCAGACCGGGAGTCCGATTTAGGTAAATTTTTTTTCTTTCACGTATTTTTTTGAGATCTACGTGACCAAACAAAAAAAAATAGGAGAAAATCAGAACAAAAATTCGTCAGCAAAATTGCGCGCAGCCATAAATTTCTGCCCGTATTTCTGATTTAGGAAACTTTTTTTTTTATTTCGGGTTTTTTTTCACGGTCTACCTGACCAAATAGTAAAAAACAGAAAAAACTAAAATAAAAATTTGGGAGTAAAACAGCGCACGGCCGTAACTTTCTACTCGGATGTACGATTTAGGCCAAATTTTTTTGATTTCATGTACTTTTTTGGAATCTATGTGGCTAAACTGAAAAAAAAAACTAAAAAATGAAACAGAAATCACCTAAACCAGACACGTGGGCAGAAAGTTATGGTCGCGCACAATTTTGGTGACGTTTTTTATTAGTTTTTTTCAGATATTTTCAGTTTTGTCGCATAGATCTCAAAAAAATATAGGGAATAAAAATAAAATTCACCTAAATCGGACACCTGAGCGAAAAGTTATGGCCATTCGAAGTTTTCGGGGTATAAAACTTAACTAAAGCGCCCCAGCAAAATTTCGCACGGTCATAACTTTCAGGCCGGGTGTTAGATTTAGGCAAATTTTTTTTGATTTCACATATTTTTGCGATATCTATGCGTCCAAACAGAAAAAAATAGAAAAAATAAAAACCAAAATTCGACAGCAAAATTGCTCGCGGCCATAACTTTCTGCCTTGCTTTCTGATTTAGGAATTTTTTTTTTTTGATTTCGCGTATTTTTTCGCGATCTAAGTGAGCAAATAGTAAAAAATAGAAAAACCAAAACAAAAATTTGGGAGTAAAACTGCACGCGACCGTAACTTTCTCCTCGGGTGTATGATTTAGGCCAACTTTTTTTGATTTCATGTACTTTTTCGAGATCTATGTGGCTAAACTGAAAGAAACCAAAAAAACCTAACAGAAATCCCCTAAACTGGACGCGCGGGCAAATAGTTATGGCCGCGCATAGTTTTGGTGATGATATTTTTTATTCACTTTTAGTCGTATAGATCTCTAAAAAATTTATGGAATAAAAATAAAATTCACCTAAATAGGACACCCGAGCGAAAAGTTATGGCCATTCAATATTTTCGGGGTATAAAACTTAACTAAAGCGACCATATAAAACTTCGCACGGCCATAACTTTCAACCTGGGAGTCAGTCAAATTTAGGCAAATTGTTTTTTGATTTCATGTATTTTTTTGAATTCTACGTGACCAAACAGAAAAAAGTAGAAAAACCAAAAAAAAATTCGGCAACAAAACTGCGCGAGGCCAAAACTTTCTGCCCTAGTGTCCGATTTAGGCTAATTGTTTTTTGATTTCGTGTATTTTTTTGAGATCTATGTCACTAAACTGAAAAAAAAAAATTGAAAAAACTAAGCAAAAATCACCTAAATCGGACATACAGGCAGAAAGTTATGGTCGCGCGCAGTTTTGGCGCCGATAATTTTTTTTAGTTTTTTCTAATTTTTTCGATTTGGTCGCATACATCTCGAAAAAATACATGGAATCGATAAAAAATTCACCGAAATCCTACACCCGAGCGAAAAGTTATGGCCATTCAATGTTTTCGAGGCATAAAGCTTAACTAAAGCGACCAAACAAAACTTTGCACAGTCTCAGACCGGGATTCCGATTTAGGCAATTTTTTTTTGATTTCGCGTATTTTTTCGAGATTTACGTGACCAAACAGAAAAAAAAAAGGAGAAAATCAAAACAAAAATTCGGCAGCAAAATTGCGCGCGGCCATAAACTTCAGCCCGGGTTTCTAATTTACGAAGCTTTTTTTTTAATTTCGGGTTTTTTTTCACGATCTACCTGACCAAATAGTAAAAAATAAAAAAAACCAAAACAAAATTTGGGAGCAAAACTGTGCGCGGCCGTAACTTTCTGCTCGGATGTACGATTTAGGGCAAATATTTATTATTTCACGTATTTTTTTGGAATCTATGTGGCTAAACTGAAAAAAAAAAAAAGCCCAAAAAAACGAAACAGAAATCGCCTAAACCAAATAGGCGGGTAGAAAGTTATGGCCGAGCACAATTTTGGTGACGATATTTTTTATTAGTTTTTTCTGATTTTTTCAGTTTAGTCGCATAGATCTCGAAAAAATATATTGAATAAAAATAAAATTCACCCAAATCGGACACCCGAGCGAAAAGTTATGGCCATTCAAAGTTTTCGGGGTATAAAACTGAACTAAAGTGCCTCAGCAAAACTTCGCACGGCCATAACTTTCTGGCCGAGTGTTAGATTCAGGCAAATTTTTTTTTGATTTCACGTATTTTTGCGATATCTACGCGTCCAAACAGAAAAAAATAGAAAAAATAAAAACCAAAATTCGGCAGCAAAACTGCTCGCGGCCATAACTTTCTGCCCTGCTTTCTGATTTAGGAATTTTTTTTTTTTGTTTCACGTATTTTTTCGCAATCTAAGTGAGCAAATAGTAAAAAATAGAAAAAACCAAAACAAAAATTTGGGAATAAAACTGCGCGCGGCCGTAACTTTCTCCTCGGGTGTACGATATAGGCGAAATATTTTTTGATTTCATGTATTTTTTTGAGATCTATGTGGCTAAACTGAAAAAAACCAAAAAAAACCAAACAGAAATCGCCTAAACTGGGCGCGCGGGCAATTAGCTATCGCCGCGCACAGTTTTGGTGACAATAGTTTTTATTGGTTTCTTCTGATTTTTTCTCTTTAGTCGTAAATCTACGTGAGCAACTAGCAAAAAACAGAAAAAACCAAAACAAAAATTTGGGAGTAAAACAACGCGCGACCGTAAATTTCTGCTCGGGTGTATGATTTACGCGAAATTATTTTGATTTCATTTATTTTTTCGAGATCTATGTGGATAAACTGAAAAAAACCAGAAAAACCAAACAGAAATCGCCAAAACTGGACACGAGGGCTGAACGTTATGGCCGCGCACAGTTTTTTTGACTATATTTTTTTTGGTTTTTCTGATTTTTTCAGTTTAGTCGCATAGATCTCAAAAAAATATATGGAATAAAATTAAAATTCACCTAAAGAGGACACCCGAGCGAAAAGTTATGGCCACTCAATGTTTTCGGGGGATAAAACCTAACTAAAGCGACCAAACAAAACTTCGCACGGCCATAACTTTCAACCTGGGAGTCAAATTTAGGGAATTTTCTTTTTTTGATCTTACGTATTTTTTTGAATTCTACGTGACCAAACAGAAAAACGTAGAAAAGCCAAAAGAAAAATTCGGCAACAAACTGCATGAGGCCAAAACTTTCTACCCTAGTGTCCGATTTAGGCCAATTTTTTTTTGATTTCGTGTATTTTTTCTAGATCTATGTGGCTAAATTGAATAAAATCGAGAAAACTGAGCAAAAATCACCTAAATCGGACACGCAGGCAAAAAGTTATGGCCTCGCACAGTTTTGGCGCCGAAATTTTTTTTTAGTTTTTTCTAATTTTTTCAGTTTGGTTGCATAGATCTCGAGAAAATACATGGAATAAAAAAAAAATTCACCTAAATCCTACACCCGAGCAAAAAGTTATGCAATTCAACGTTTTCGGGGCATAAAACTTAATTAAAGCGACCAAACAAAACTTCGCACGGCCATGACTTTCAAACCGGGAGTCCGATTTAGGCAAATATTTTTTTGATTTCGCATATTTTTTAGAGATCTACGTGACCAAACAAAACAAAAAATAGAAAATCAGAACAAAAATTCGGCAGCAAAATTGCACGCGGCCATAAATTTCTGCCCGGGTTTTTGATTTAGGAAACTTTTTTTTTTATTTCGGGTTTTTTTTCGCGATCTTCCTGACCAAATAGTAAAAAACAGAAAAAATCGAAATATAAATTTGGGAGAAAACTGCGCGCGGCCGTAACTTTCTGCTCGGATGTACGATTTAGGCCAAATTTTTTTGATTTCATATATTTTTTTGGAATCTATGTGGCTAAACTGAAAAAAAACCACAAAAACGAAACAGAAATCGCCTAAACCAGACACGTCGGCAGAAAGTTATGGCCGCGCACAATTTTGGTGACATTATTTTTATTAGTTTTTTCTGATTTTTTCAATTTGGTGACATAGATCTCGAAAAAATATATAGAATAAAAGTAAAATTCACCTAAATCGGACACCCGAGCGAAAAGTTTTGGCCATTCAAAGTTTTCGGGGTATAAAACTTAACTAAATGCCCCAGTAAAACTTCGCACGGTCATAACTTTCAGGCCGGGTGTTGGATTTAGGAAATTTTTTTTTCATTTCACGTATTTTTGCGATATCTTCGCATCCAAACAGAAAAAAAAAATAGAAAAAATAAAAACCAAAATTCGGCAGCAAAACTGCTTGCGGCCATAACTTTCTGCCCCGCTTTCTGATTTAGGAAATTATTTTTTTTGATTTCACGTTTTTTTTTGCGATCTAAGTGAGCAAATAGTAAAAAATAGAAAAAACCAAAACAAAAATTTGGGAGTAAAATTGCGCGCAACCGTAACTTTCTCCTCGGGTGTTCGATTTAGGTGAAAGTTTTTTGATTTCATGTATTTTTTTGAGATCTATGTGGCTAAACTGAAAAAAAAACCAAAAAAACAAACAGAAATTGCCCAAACTGGACGCGCGGGCAAATAGTTATGGCCGCACAAAGTTTTGGTGACGATATTTTTTATTTGTTTTTTCTGATTTTTTTCACTTTAGTCGCATAGATCTCTAAAAAATATGTGGAATAAAAAAAAATTCACCAAAATTAGACACTCGAGCGAAAAGTTTTGGCCATTCAATGTTTTCAGGGTATAAAACTTAACGAAAGCGACCAAACAAAAGTTCGCACGTCCATAACTTTCTGCCCGAGTTTCTGATTTAAGAAAATTTTTTTTTGATTTCACGTACCTTTTCGCGATCTACGTGAGCAAACAGCAAAAAACAGAAAAAACCAAAACAAAAATTTGGGAGTAAAACTACGCGCGACTGTAACTTTCTGCTCGGGTGTACGAATTACGCGAAATTTTTTTGATTTTATGTACTTTTTTGAGATCTATGTGGATAAACTGAAAAAACCAAAGAAACCAAATAGAAATCGCCAAAACAAGACACGCGAGCTGAAAGTTATGGCCGCGCACAGTTTTTCTGACGATATTTTTTTTGGTTTTTTTTTATTTTTTCAGTTTAGTCGCATAGATCTCAAAAAAATATATGGAATAAAATTAAAATTCACATAAATAGGACACCCGAGCGAAACGTTATGGCCATTCAAAGTTTTTGGGATATAAAACCTAACTAAAGCGACCAAACAAAACTTCGCACGACCAAAACTTTCAACCTGGGGGTCAAATTTAGGCAAATTTTTTTTTTTTTGATATCATGTATTTTTTTGAATTATACGTGGCCAAACAGAAAAAAGTAGAAAAACCAAACAAAAATTCGGCAACAAAACTGCGCGAGGCCAAAACTTTCTGCCCTGGTGTTCGATTTAGGCTAATTTTTTTTGATTTCATGTATTTTTTCGAGATATATGTGACTAAACTGAAAAAAATTGAAAAAATTGAGCAAAAATCACCTTAATCGGACACGCAGGCCGAAAGTTATCGCCGCGCGCAGTTTTGGCGACGATATTTTTTTTAAGTTTTTTCTAATTTTTACAATTTGGTTGCATAGATCTCGAGAAAATACAAGGATTAAAAAAAAATTCACCTAAATCCTACACCCGAGCGAAAAGTTATGCAATTCAATGTTTTCGGGGTATAAAGCTTAACCAAAGCGACCAAACAAAACATCGCACGGCCATAACTTTCAGAGCGGGAGTCCGATTTAGGCAAATATTTTTTTGATTTCGCATATTTTTTAGAGATCTACGTGACCAAACAAAAAAAAAATAGAAAATCAGAACAAAATTGCGCGCGGCCATAAATTTCTACCCGGGTTTCTGATTTAGGAAACTTTTTTTTTTTATTTCGGATTTTTTTTCACGATCTACCTGACCAATTAGTAAAAAACAGAAAAAACCAAATTATAAATTTGGGAGTAAAACTGCGTGCAGCCGTAACTTTTTGCTCGGATGTACGATTTAGGCCAAATTTTTTTAATTTCATGTATTTTTTTGGATTCGATGTGGCTAAACTGAAAAAAAAAACCACAAAAACGAAACAGAAATCACCTAAACCAGACACATGAGCAGAAAGTTATGGCCAAGCTCAATTTTGGTGACGTTATTTTTTATTAGTTTTTTTTTTATTTTGTCAGTTTAGTCGCATAGATCTCAAAAAAGTATATGGAATAAAAATAAAATTCACCTAAATCGGCCATCCGAGCGAAAAATTATGGCCATTCAAAGTTTTCGGGGTATAAAACTTAACTAAAGCGCCCCAGCAAAACTTCGCACGGTCATAACTTTCAGGCCGGGGGTTGGATTTAGGCATTTTTTTTTTCATTTCACGTATTTTTGCAATATCTACGTGTCCAAACAGAAAAAAATAGAAAAAATAAAAACCAAAATTCGGCAGCAAAACTGCTCGCGGACATAACTTTCTGCCCTGCTTTCTGATTTAGGAAATTTTTTTTTTATTTCACGTATTTTTTCGCGATCTAAGTGAGCAAATAATAAATAATAGAAAAAACCAAAAGAAAAATTTGGGAGTAAAACTGCGCGCGGCCGTAACTTTCTCCTCGGGTGTACAATTTAGGCAAAAGTTTTTCGATTTCATGTATTTTTTCAAGATCTATGAGCCTAAACTGAAAAAAATCAAAAAAATCAAACAGAAATCACCTAAACTGGACGCGCGGGCAAATAGTTATGGCTGCGCACAATTTCGGTGATGATATTTTTTATCCGTTTTTTTCTGATTTTTTCACTTTAGTCGCATAGATTTCTAAAAATTATATGGAATAAAAATAAAATTCACCTAAATCGGACACCCGAGCAAAAGGGTTTGGCCATTCAATGTTTTCGGGGTATAAAACTTAACTAAAGCGACTAAACAAAACTTCGCACGTCCATAACTTTCTGCTCGGGTTTCTGATTTAGGAAATTTTTTTTTTGATTTCACTTAACTTTTCGCGATCTACCTAAGCAAATAGCAAAAAATAGAAAAAACCAAAACAAAAATTTGGGAGTAAAACTACCCGCGACTGTAACTTTCTGCTCGGGTGTCCGATTTACGCGAATTTTTTTTGATTTCAGGTATGTTTTCGAGATCTATGTGGATAAACTGAAAAAAAACTAAAAAAACCAAACCGAAATTGCCAAAACCGGACACGCGGGCTGAAAGTTATGGCTGCGCACAGTTTTGGTGATGATATTTTTATTGGTTTTTTTTGATTTTTTCAGTTTAGTCGCATAGATCTCAAAAAAATATATGGAATAAAATTAAAATTCACCTAAATAGGACACCCGAGCGAAAAGTTATCGCCATTCAAAGTTTTCGGGGTATAAAACTTAACTAAAGCGACCAAACAAAACTTTGCACGGCCATAACTTTCAACCTGGGAGTCAAATTTAGGCAAATTGTTTTTGAATGTCATGTATTTTTTTGAATTCTACGTGACCAAACAGAAAAAGGTAGAAGAACCAAACAAAAATTCGGCAACAAAAATGCGCGAGGCCAAAATTTTCTGCCCTGGTGTCCGATTGTGGCTAATTAGTTTTTTGATTTCGTGTATTTTTTCCAGATCTATGTGACTAAACTAAAAAAAATCAAAAAAATTGAGCAAAAATCATCTAAATCGGACATGCAGGCAGAAAGTTATGGCCGCGCGCAGTTTTGGCGCCAATATTTTTTTTTAGTTTTTTCTAATTTTTTCAGTTTGGTCGCATACATCTCGAAAAAATACATGGAATAAAAAATAAATTAACCTAAATCCTACACCCGAGCGAAAAGTTATGGCCATTCAATGTTTCGGGGCATAAAGCTTAACAAAAGCGACCAAACAAAACTTCGCACGGTCATAACTTTCAGACCGGGAGTCCGATTTAGGTAAATTTCTTTGATTTCGCATATTTTTTCGAGATCGACGTGACCAAACAGCAAAAAATGGAGAAAAACAGAACAAAAATTCAGTAGCAAAATTGTGCGCGACCATAAATTTTTGCCCGAGTTTCTGATTTAGGAAACTTTTTTTTCGATTTCGGTTTATTTTCACAATCTACCTGACCAAATAGTAGAAAATAAAAATTTGGGAGCAAAACTGCGCGCGGCCGTAACTTTCTGCTTGGATGTACGATTTAGGCCAATTTTTTTTTATTTCATGTATTTTTTTGGAATCTATGTGGCTAAACTGATAAAAAACCAAAAAAACGA
This sequence comes from Pouteria glomerata, assembly GCA_035590655.1. Classification (NCBI taxonomy): domain Eukaryota; kingdom Viridiplantae; phylum Streptophyta; class Magnoliopsida; order Ericales; family Sapotaceae; genus Pouteria; species Pouteria glomerata. The sequence goes on from JAVXUM010156441.1 coordinate 8,445, forward strand.
AACAGAAATCGCCTAAACCAAACAAGCGGGCAGCCGCGCACAATTTTGGTGACGTTATTTTTTATTAGTTTTTTCTGATTTTTTTAGTTTAGTCACATAAATCTCGAAAAAATATATGGAATAAATAATAAAATTCACCCAAATCGGACACCCGAGCGAAAAGTTTTGGCCATTCAAAGTTTTTGGGGTATAAAACTTAACTAAAGCGCCCCAACAAAACTTCGCACGGCCATAACTTTCAGGTCGGGTGTTGGATTTAGGCAAATTTTTTTTTGATTTCACGTATCTTTGCGATATCTACGCATCCAAACAGAAAAAAATAGAAAAAATAAAAACCAAAATTTTGCAGCAAAACTACACGCGACCATAACTTTTTGCCCGGCTTTCTGATCTAGGAATTTTTTTTTTGATTTCACGTATTTTTTCGCGATCTAAGTGAGCAAATAGTAAAAATAGGAAAAACCAAAACAAAAATTTGGGAGTAAAACTGCGCATGGCTTTAACTTTCTCCTCGGATGTACGATTTACGCGAAATCTTTTTGATTCCATGTATTTTTTCGATATCTATGTGGCTAAACTGAAAAAAAACCAAAAAAACCAAACATAAATCACCTAAACCGGACACTTGGGCAGAAAGTTATGGCCGCACACAATTTTGGTGATGAAATTTTTTATTGGTTTTTTCTGATTTTCTCAATTTAGTCGAATAGATCTTGAAAAAATATATGGAATAAAAATAAAATTCACCTAAATCGGACACCCGAGTGAAAAGTTATGGCCATTCAAAGTTTTCGGGGTATAAAACTTAACTAAAGCGACCAAACAAATGTTCACACGGCCATAACTTTCAGCCCGGGAGTCGGATTTAGGCAAATATACGTCCAAAGCGACGATCCACCCCAAATATACACATGAGGAAATCCTCCATTTTCAATCCCCGTCACATAACTAATTACATTGAATTCTTAGCTTCCGTTGAATTCACATTTCATAACAATTTAGCTATAACCCATTTGATTGATATTCCAATTTTCTCACGCCCTAGGCATTTTGTATTTTCATATATCCTCACTATGCCAACAATATGTCATACATTAAAACATATGTATACCAAGAAACACAGAATATGTAATTAAAACTGCTCCACTCATTCATTACTAATGAACTATACACAATTTCATTTGCATTATCCATATTAATATTCCAAGTAACAACCATCACATACCCTAATATAACCATTTTCCAACATCTTGAAACACCTTTTCAAGAATAAATCACATAGCACAATTTTATGATTACATCACAAAATTTGAAATCATGGCATAAGGCCTTAACAATTTTCCATTTTCTATTTCATTTACCAACATCAAGCATTGTTTTGGGCACTTTTTGTACACTTTAACCATAAAGCTTCAAAACATATTTTTTTTTTTTTTTTTTGAAAACCGGCCCAAAATTCCAAACCAAGCATAAATTATCAAAAATGACAATTCATAGTTTCATGTTTGAAAACCTTCATTAACCTTTCACGGTTTGAAAAATGTCTTTTACACACAAACACAAACACCAATCCAAGTAAGGTTTCATCATATAAAAGAAGAAAACATCATCATCCAGGCAAACCCTAAAAACTCAAATCACATACTCCACATGTAACAACAACATCAAGCTAGCCAAAACATAAGTTTTCTAACCTAGATTTTGTAGTTTAATAACAAAACACATACAACAAGAAAACCCCTCCTTAAACACTTTCATCTAAACAAGATTTCATCATCAAGACAAGAAGAAGAAAAGAATATCATCTATTCAACTTCTAAAACCTCAAACCACATGATCCTCAATTCATAATCAACCTCAAATTAACAACAAGCTAGTAAAGCAAATAAGTTTTCTAGCCTAGTTCAAGATGATCAAGAACTTATGCAACAAGAAAATCCCCTACCTTAAACCTTTCTCTCCTTTCTCTTTTCCTTCTCTTTCTCTTCTCTTCTTTGCTTCCTCAAGGTAGAAGATGAAGGTTCAAGCCTCAAAGCCTCAAAATCCTCTTGGCCGAATGGAGTTCTTCCCCTCAAACTCAAGCTCTTGAATGGTCTCTCAAGTTCTCTCTCGGATGCTCTCCAAATAGGCTAAGTCTTTTGCTCTCCAATATCATGGCCGAATGGCCTCTCAAAGCCTCCATATATTAATTTATTTGGTGCTCAAATGTCCATTTTATCCCCCAAGCAAAACTCTTCCAAATTCTCTTCCAATGGAACCAATTCTCCTAACTAGCTAGTTGGATCAAAACCTCAAACCATGCAAAAGCCAATCATATTTCTCCAAGGCTAACCAAGCTAACTAGCCAAATATTATATATATATATGTATCTCCAAACGTGTGGCTGGCCAAGGTGCCAAAATGGTACCAAAATTCCATATATAATATATATATAAGCACATGGCAATTAGTTGGTCTTCCAACATTAAATAGCTAGGGCCCACCACCATTAATATATTTGACTAATTGCCAAAACAATTCACAAACCAACAAAATAACATTTAAACTAATATCTTTGTCTTCCCATTGCCTTGGCCGAAATTCCCCTTGTTTGGCCATGTCACAAGCCAACAAGGCACTTTGGTGCATTCCAATTGGTTAGTCAATTTCCATGCAAACCACACAAACCAAACCTTGGACTAATCAAGGATTCAAGCCCTAAGCTCTTCCCAATAGGTCCATGAGGGTCTTAACTTCATTTCTCTAAGTTTCCACTTCTCCCAATTTGGCTGCCAAGTCAGCCGAATTAAGCATTTTCCAAACAGGCTCCATTTTGGTCCAATTCTGACCACCTGTTGGTGTTTTAATCATAACTTACTCTCCCGAACTCCGATTCGAGTGATTCTTTTTGCGTTGGAAAGCTAACTTCCATACCTACAACTTTTATGTTTTGGCCGAAGCCTAATTCTTTCATCTTCAGGCCCAAAACAGCGTCGGAAGTCAGGACCAGTGAGCAGTCTAGCAGAAACAAGCCTCGGCGCAGCCGCGGGCATCCAGCTTGCTGCCTGCGAGGTCTACTGGAATTTTTAGTTACGGGTAAGAATAACAAGGGTCGCTGCCGCGGGCTCCCCGCGCTCTTCCAGCGCGACTTTTGGCGCTCCCGCGCGCTCCCAGCGCCCTGCCTGCGTGAACCATTCCATGTTCTCCCCAATCCAACATATGTTAACTTAATCATTTTTAACTTGGGACATTTCTATTCCGTTAAAAGAATCCAATTACACCAAAAGTGAGGGTTATTACATAACCTGTTACATAAAAATGTTAATTTATTAACAAGTAATATGTCCTTTTTTTTATTATTAGAAAAAATAAGTGATATATCTTAAATCAAATTATAATATTATTTATTAAAATTACACATATTATAATATTATTTATTAAAAAAATATTAGAAATTAATAAATAAATTTGGTAATGGATAAATCAATCCAATTGAAGTACCACTCAAACTTTTATTGCATTTGAATTTTCAATTCGATCAAAATAATTTTCTAATCGGAATAAGACAAGATTTCAAAATGATATTCTAATTTAAATAGAACAAAACTCTTTGCATATAAAATCTATAAATAGATATGAAAACTTTTTTCTTTCAATTTTTTTGGAGACTTTTTATTAGAATAATTTTCTCTTCAACTTTGTGATTTGTCAAATTTGTACTTAAGTTTTAGTTTTTAAAGTTCATATATATAATTAATATATATTTTGTAAGTGTAGAAACAATAACTATAAATTATTTAATTATATGAGTAAGTATTGTTATTCTTTAATCTTTTTGAATTTAATTGAATTGATGTTACTGATGGTATTAATATTTTAATTTATTTACATTTATCATTTGATTGAATTTATATAAATAACAATATATATATTACTTTTAAATATATTTTTATAACTTAATTATTTTAGTATATTATAATACGCTTAACTTAACTATATAATATAATAAATTTGTGGGACCGTATCATTAGTGTATATATATATATATAAAGAAAATGATAATTATTAAATAAGAAATATTATGTGTATTTATTTTTGAGTTGTTTTTGTTAATATAAAAGTGATAAGGATAACTGAAATAGAAAGTATAACTTAATTATTTTTTAAATTTGAACCTAATAATGGAATATTTAAATTTAAATTTAAATTTGAAAATTTTAAATTTAAAAAGTTATAAAATAATTATTATATCTTTATAATTTAAAATTAACACGTGTACATACATTTAATTTTAGAGGAATTTTTGTTAATTTAAAAAATAAGAGCTTCGTCAAAATTATCGTTTTATGGAAGCATGAGTTTCATGGAATCTTAGCGTCGGCTTTATGATAGTATAAATAGATATAAGTAGACTTTTTTTTTTTTTTTTAATTTAGGGGTTGTGATTTCTTATTGTTATAGGGTCATTCCGTACATGGCGCAGATCAACTAAAGCAAAAATAGTAGGGATGGGGAAAAAAAAAATCAATAAATTAAAAAACTGAATTGAAGCAAACAAATCGAACCAAAAATTATGATTAATCAAATTAATGATTTCGGTTTTAATTTCTTTTTTTTTTAAATATTCAATTTTTCCTTTCAATTTTAATTTTTAATATACATTAACGATTGATTTAGTTAATCGACTGAATTTTCTTATTAATATAAATTATATACTATATATTAATTACATGTTAATATATTATTTAATTTTTTAACAGATAAATATGTATTTATATTATATAATATATATTTATTATATTAATATATTATAAAATTATACAAATTAATTAATTAAAAGTTAATAATTATTTAAAAAATTATTAAAAATGGTTAATCGGGTCGATTTAAGCAATTAATCTTTGAACGATTAATTATTTTTAACGATTTGATTTCGATTAAAAAAAATAGAATTTGGTTGATTTGATTTTTTTTTTTTTTTTTTCTAGCTCACCCTTGAAAAAAAGTACTGGCTTTGAATGACACCAGGTCAAGATTGGAATTTTATTACATTTGGGGTGTTTGAAGATACAATATCTAAGTAATTTTTAGTTAAAAATTATTAGTTATAATTTTTAGTTAAAAATTATTTATTTGATAAAATTAGTTGTAATTTTAATAATTTTTAGATATTTGATAAAATT
>JAVXUM010156448.1:0-13605 GCA_035590655.1 Pouteria glomerata
GTTTTGCTCAAAACTCCGATTAATACACTTCTTTTTGGGTTGGAAAGAAGACTTGAAGGGCTACAACTGTTGTGTTTTAGCTAAAGCCTAAATCTCTTGGCTTCAAGGTCAAAATCATGTTGAAATTTTGAGATAAAAAGCTGTTGCAACAGAACACCCCCTAGCCAGTCTGGACCAGGAGACAAAGCAGAGTTATGAAGATACACACTGTGGTCTGGACCACTTGATGCCCGGTTCGGACCATGTGGGTCTAAGATTAATTCTATGTGTCTTTTTTTTAGGGTTTTTGTTAAGGCTATAAAAGCCAAACTCTTGTACGACTTTGGGACTTTTCTCAGTTGTTCTTTGAGTGTTTAGTGTTTTTAGATTTTTATTTTTTTGAGAGTTTTAGTTGAAGATTAAAGATGTTTTTGAAGTGCAAAGCTGCATTCTTTTGTTCTATCTCTATTGCTTTCACTTTGAGTTTGATGTTTAAGCATTCTTCAAAGAACGACATTCGTTTATTTTAAGTTTAATAAAAAGTTTTCTGTCTTCTTGATTCTTTTTAATGTTTATGTTCTAGTTTTAGTTTTGTTTGAATGTTTGAATGTTCTTTCGCAGGCGTAGTTAGAACCTAAGGTTTATTTTCATTGTTTTGTTTTAGTTCTTTCTAGTCTTTATTCGTAATAGTTTTAAGTTATTTTTATTGCTGATTTAAGATGAATTATGTAAGCATGTTAGGCTAGAAAATTCATAACCTTGGTTTGATGTTTCAAAGTAGGGTGAGGAGATCAAATTATTTAAAACCCTAGGGGTATATACTCATCATGTAAATGCAAGCATATATATACCTTCTTTCGGATTTTGTTTTGTTTTACGAAAATACTTTAGAGAACAAACTCTTTGTTCAAATTCCTTGAATCCCTGAAAAAGGATTTCGGTGCTTTAAAAATGTTTTTCAAAATCTTAACGTAAACAAAGTGAATCCAAAACCACGAAATTTTTAATAGAAGATTTTTCGACTTCATAATCTTTTTGACGTGAGTATGAAGTTGAGTTAGTGGTAATTAAAACTTTTAACGAAACATCTTCCAATTCTTATTTCCTTTTAAAAACGCAAAATTGGAATTGTAGTAAAAAAGAGGGGTTTAAATTACGAGATTTTCTCGCACCTGAAAACTGAACATCAAATCAAGGTTACTTTACATAATTTGAATTTAGAATCCTCTAATTTCTTCTATTGTTTAAGAAATTTAGTTAGTTAGAAATATTTCATTACTTGCTTTATTTATTATTCCGTAGGAAATTTGGTTAGAAACTTTGATTCCAAGAAATGCACCAATTCAACAATTTATTTTATAGCAACCTTAGGATTAGAAGAACCTAGAAGAACTTAGAAGCTAAAACTTAAGGTTCCCTGTGGATTCGACCCTGGGCTTACTAAGTAAAACTACACCGCACACCTTTATACTTAGGGTGTAATATCCTATATTTTCAAATGCATACATGTAAAGAAGTTAGATATGTCGATGACGATGATTTCAATTCTAAGTTAGGGAATGATGCTAGAAAGGTTTCCTAATTAAAGGAAATGGAAATGAGAACCTCTTAGGAGCCTAAATTGAGTTAGGATAACATTGGGTTAAAGTTTAGTAAATTAAATTCCCTAATCTTCTTAATTAAGCTAAATGGTTGGAAGACTAAGTTCTAAGTGCATAAAGTAAGTTATTTTGCCTTAAGTGCTAAGAATTTAATTTAAGTGAAAAAGGGGCATTAAAATTTAGATGTAGGAGAGTTGTTTGGAATTTACTAGACCAAGGAAACATAGAAATTAAGAAATGGCCGGTTGGTGGGAACAAGTCTAGCAAGGTTTTACCAAGTCAAAATTTCATACAAATAGACTTGGAAACCATTCAAATTTTGACCAACAAGAAGAAAAATGAATTGGTGACATGGAAGGATGATTTGGCCGGCCAATGGAGGGGGAAAAACCTTGAAGTCAGTTGGGAGATTGGGAGAAGAAGGATGTGACCGAATGGTCTAGAAAGGGGGAGGAACTTTGTTTCCAAATTCTTTGTTTGTTAGTGTCTTGTATTCAAATTAGTAGGTGCCACACCATTTAATTTGGAAGACTTAGGTGTAAATAAATTAATTAATGGAAGACCAAGTGTAATATTCTCATTGGACAATTGAATTCAAAAATTGGAAAAAAGGAAATAACTTACTCGGATGGCCTTAAGGCTATTCAGCCAATTCTGCTAGTGCAAGGAACCATTCGGCCAAACCAGCAAATAGAGAAGGATAGGAAGAGAAGAAGAGTAGAAAAAGAAGAAGAAAAAAGAAAATGAATAGAAGAAGAGAAAAAGGAAGAAGATGAGGAAGAAGAAGAGGAGAAGAAGAAGAATAGAGGAAGAAAAGTTAAGAAAGGTAAGTTTTCTTAATTTGTTGGAAGAAATTTTTAGTGAACCTAAGCTTGAGTTTGGAGAGAAATTAAAGAAAGAATCTTGATTTTCTTGAAGGAAATTGAGAGACTTGAATTCAAGAAGAAAGGAGTTGAAGGAAAATCTTAAATTTCCTAAGTAGAGAGCTTGAAGCCTCTTAAAGCCTTTTGGAACATTGTTGAAGCTTTTGGGCTCTAATTGAGGTAGGGATTTTCTTACTTCCTTTAATGTGTATATAGATGCATTAGTAGAGTTTAAGGATCATATATATGTATTATATGTGTGTAGGATTTGAAAGGTTGAGAAAGATAATGAATTGGAAGAAACCTTGGCAAAAGGTTGTCTTGTTATGCACCAAATTTTGGCTAGAAGTATACTTGGACCAAGAGCTGTATTTTCAGAAATTAAGGGCCAAAAAACAGGGAAAAATAGATGATCTTAATGAATAAAGACCTAGGTTTCATTTAAAATTGGTTCCATAACATTTGGTACAAAATTATGTGAAATATTGACACATTTAATGACTTGAAACACCAAAAGTAACTAGTTTAGTTCCCAATTCACAAGCTGTATTTCTAGCACTTTAAGGACAGTTTTGGGACCTTATTTTCATGTAAAAACTTCATTTAAAACTGTAGAAAAGAACGCCCAATGATGTGCACAAAATTGACTAGCTTACTTGGTCATTTGGAGTAGCAAATGTAGTGTTATGTGAACAAAAACAAAAAGAAAATTCTGCATTTTTATTTCCATGCAAACCTGAATTTTTGTGAGCTTAAGTTGATGTATTGATGTTAGAAATGGTGCTATTAATTTGGTGTTATGTCATATACTTATTTCATGCAAACTTGTGCCATAAATTGTGAACTAGTGTGTTAATTGTGACTAGTATTGCCAATGGAAACTATGGAACTTAATATGAATTTAATAACAAGAAATGAAATGGTTATTTGATTGTTTGGCCAGGGTTTGGGTGCGAAAAATATGAAGGGTCTTAAGATACCCTCAGGTTGAGAGTCCCAAAACCTGCGCAGAGTTGGTTTTCATACCAGTAGGTTAGTAGCCTACAAAATAATTTGTGTACTTAAGGCGTATCGTCGCCTTACACCACAAATCCTAAAGCACGATATGTTATGTTTTGGTGTGGCGTTTCGTCGCCCTGGGCTGAAGCCCTAAAGCACGATTTGTTAGGTACCTGATCACCAAGGATTGTGTGAAAGAATGATGTGAAATGGAAACACTAATAGAGAACAAACTAAGTTACAATTTCCAAAATAATAAGATGTTGCAAATTGTTTAAATTGAATTATACATGATATGGATATCTGGAACTTTGATGCACCATGGCTTTTTATTTATTTCCTTGAATTATGCTTGACATATTGTAAATGTGCATTATATTGCATTATATACATATTGTTGTGGAGTAGGTGAGCACACGCCGTCCGTGCTCACGTCCCTACAGATTCTCATGCAGGACCCGCACAGGAAAGTTAAAGGTGACCAAATGCAAGGATAGGGGATTGCATAACACTTTCCAGACCTAGCTCATTTTGGGATTTTTGTTGTACTTTAATAATGTAGATGTTGTAAAAGAAATGTATATTTTATAATGAGATGTATAAATTTTAGATTTCATTTTGGGTTGATAATGTAATGGCCATAAGGCCTTAAGTTGTAATCCTGATGTAATATTCACTTACATTTAATTTCTTATGCATGCTACCTATCATGGGTTCGATTGCATGGCCTTTAAATGCTTTAATGATCTTATCTAGTAGAATGGAATGATATTATATGACTTCGTTGTGTAAAACAGGTACCCTTTATAACAGGTTTAGGCCTTCGTATAACAGGAGAGGTTTTGCGGGTCTATTGCGTGAATGCTGTATTGCTCTGATGCTTTTACCTCATTTATTCATACTTTGTATGTTTATCACTCATCCCTCGAGTCCCCGGATTTAGGGCGTGACATAGGGGTTAGTTCCAGATGCAAATTCTAGAAACAGTCAAGTTTTTGGCACCGTTGCCAGGAAGTCAATCTTAGTTTTTAGGTTATTTTAGGTTTGATATTAATAAAAAATTTATTAAAATTAAAATAAAAAATTATATAATGAACATGGATTGTTTGTCTTATAGTTCTAGTTCACTCATACCACCCACCCACCCATTGGTTATTTAAGTAGTATTTACGGAATTGATTTTTGCATAGAAACCTTTTCTATGCTACCTAAAGTTTATGGACTTGAATATGTGGATGCTAGAGTTTACTTAGAAAAATTTGAGTCAATTTGTTTCTATTGCATGAATGGTTATATAGATAACACTTTTAAATATAATTTTTTCCCATTATCGTTATGGGGAGTGGCTAATAATTGGTGTTGTGTCGTTACTTGCTCCATTAATACTTGGGAAGGGTTACACAATAGTTTTATTGAAATGTTTCTCCCTAATTTTCGAAACTTCATTATACGGTTTCAAATTGAAAATATTTCTCAAAATTATGGTAAAGAAATTTATCAGTGTTGGGAAAGGTTTAAAAATATATTAAATTCTTACCCAAATTGTAATCTTGAGTTACGGCGCATCATTATAAATTTCTACGATGGTTTACTTGTGGAGATGCACCAAACTCTTGAGGAGTTATCTAGGGGTAAATTCCTTGACTTTACTCCAAATGAAGCATGGAATTTTCTTAAGTCACTCTATGAGCAAACTCAACATAGGGAAAAAATTAATTTAAAGTTAATTTTAATATACATGAGACTTTACACACTGACCCTTTATTAAAGGATACATTGTTCGAGTCTACTACAAGTCCTTATGTTCGACCACTCACTAAAGATGAAATTGCTAAATCTAGGGCCTTTTGGTTAGTTGCACAAGAAGATCCTAATTTAAAAATCTTGAATTTTGAGTGTAGTGATAGTTCTGATGATGGTTGGGATAGTGAAGAGAATGAGCCCTTTAACTCATTCCCACAAACTCTAACATGCATAAGACTCCATTTGATGAGAGTTCGAAGGACATGCCAACCAATACCACCACAGAGCTTAAAGATCATCCCATCCTAACAACCTAAGTGATTTTAGAAAGTCCTAATATTCATTCTGAGAGCATTAATGCTATAGGTTTAGGGGAGCACATTAGTGAGCCAGCCACTTTAGCTTCACCATGTTCTACCACACCACTTACTGAGACTACATCTGATTTATCTCCTTCTATTAGGTATAGTACACATCATGACCTAGTTTTGAGACCCCTACATTTGAGTGGAAGTATGATTCGAATTATGGTTGGGTTCTTACTTCAGTCTCACAAGAGTATGATAAGTGTGAATTGTCTTTATCATCTTTTGAGAGTTTGATAGATAGGACTGAGAGTGAGAGCGGTGCATAACTCTTCTCTTCTACCTTATCCCCAATTGAGGATCCTACCGATAAAATTGACCATGTTTTAACTAAAATTGGCCACACATGTAGGGAAGTGGTGGTGGAAAAAAAGGTGGTTCGCATTAATTTCTTAGGTGTCGAAGGGATACTAGAAAATACACAACCACATTCCATGTTTACATCTACAAATAATTTTGGGCTCTATTTGGTGTTCAAGGATCCCTACAGGGCTATGCATTCTCCAGTGTTCTCTACACTTAGAGCACACTCACTCTTGGTATCGCCATAGATAGAAGAATACATCATTAAGTTGGTTGACCTTTACCTCTTGACATAACCCCATCCAAGAGTTTTACTAGGGGGATTGTGAGTGACTACAATGAGACTGGCCATCACTGAGGTAAGATATTAGACAAAAGGGAAAATTATATAGACTTTTTGGGGGTTGAGAGACTAATTGGGCTTACTATGTTCACACTCGCACTTACACTTTGTCCATATTTAGGGTTTTATGAACCCCACTTGGCCTGTCATCCTTCGGTGCTTTGTGAGACTAAAGAGAACACCTTGTTTCTTAAACCATTTGTGGATGTATGGGATAAAAAAGGTGTTAGATAATTTTTTTTTTCTTTTTTTGATTTATTTTGTACATAGTAGATTACATTTTTTTTCTTTTTTTTTTTTTCTTATTTCTTGTTAGTTTAGATTTTCTTTGCTTATTCTCTTTTATTTTATTTTTTTACTGACTTTCATTATTCTTTTATTTTACTTTTCATTTTCTTTTTATTCTCGTTTAAGGTTAAAAGTCTTACTTACTAAAAAAAAAAATAATAATAATACTAACATTTTTCTTGTATAGCTCTTTCTTTTTTCTTCAAATAATGAATCTCTTGAGGTAATATATTTTCTCTCACTTTTATTTCATTTTTCACTTCCAATTGATATTTCATGTATACTTTATTGTTATTGTTGAAAGTGCTGTAGAATCTAAGTTAGGGGTGTATTGGATAATGCCTTTAGTGGGTGAAAAAAAAAAAAAGAAAGGTGCATGCTTGGTTTAATTTGTGTTTTACTTTTATTTATGCCCTTTATAGCCATCGTTTCAAGCTAATCATCATGCTTACTATTGCACACGTTGAACCTACATAGGATTCATGGTTTTCACATTGAGGACAATGTAAATTTTAAGTTGGGAGTAGGGTTCGCATGATGAATTAATTTGAGATGCATGAAAAAAAAAATTAAATCTTAGGTAAATTGAGGGTATATTGACTTAGCAGGATTGGACATTGCATGTTTCTCTAAACTAGTTTGATGGCGGTAGTAGTCATGAAAATAACGAATGGTTGATTTTCAATTTTGAAGCAGGGAATGAAATTTAAAATTGAGTATAAATTTTTCTAATGTACTATAGACTTGTCAGTTAAGACCATTGAAATGAGGGTGTATTAAGAATTAGATTTCATGAGACTTAGTTGTTTAAGTATACCAAGATAGAGGTGGAGACTTAAAACCCTATATTTGGTGAGCTTTTAAGCCTGGTCCTTTATTTCTTGAGGGTTATATATTTAATATTCTTCATAATTTCTTTAATATCATTTTTCTTGAATAGCTTAATTACATCAATTTGTTTTGGTATTAAATGCATAAGAAACTAGTGTTGATTTACATGTGTGGATCGATATCTCTGACAAGTGTCATTAACCTAAAGAGTGATGTTAGGCCATCTTTCTTATATTTGAAAGTCTGAGACTTTTCCTTGATTATATTACCCTTGGAGCCACTTTGAAGCCTCAGAAAATAAAAAATAATAATATATGAAATTTTTTGGTTTAGTCACACTTATAGCCCTTTTAGACTTAGATATATATAGCTGAGCCAACCTTTACATCTCATGGGAGACTTGTGCAAATTTTATAATAAGGTACAAAAAAAAATTGGAAAAAAAAAAGACAAAAGAAAAAAAGAAAAAAATTTTGGATACAATATTTCATGAGTTCAATATTTTTAATCCCATGAAAAAAAAAACTTCAATGTTAGCGTTTAATGAGTTAAAAGAGAAAAGTTTGGGGGAGATTTATTTTACACAATTATCCCTGAACATGCATTTTGAATTATCCGATATATCGTTTGTTCAGCCAATACCCCCTGGCCAAGTTACAATCTAGTAAAGACCTAATGGACTCCAGGTGAAAGATACTTATAAGAGTGTTGATCCATCTCATGAAATTGATAGTAGTGTTTTTGTTTTGCATTAATACATTCTGTTCATGAAGTTATGTAGCACTATATGATTTAATTCTTTCATTCATTTTTTATTTTAGGTTCATTGCACGTTTTTGTTTTTGTACTCCTGCATGAACCAAGAGAGCAACTCTTTTCTGAATGATTTCTTTTGAGAGCGAATACCTTGGCAAGATTTGAAGTCGAAACCATGATCTTTGAGTGTATTTGTTAATTGGGTTGATTGAATGACAGGATTTGATGCACTGGAAATTAGATGGTTGAAAAGTTAGGTAAGTCTAAGGTACATCGGGGAAATTTATGCAATAATTTTAAAATTTTTACTACTTATTTCATATTGAATTTAAGTCAGAAGTTGTTGAAATGATTACCACCACCCATTAAACTAGTTTAAGAATTTTGTGGGTATATTCACTACAAACCCTCACGAGACTTTACTCGTACACTGGGGAGAGCCTAGGGGTTTAAAAGGCTTACTGCACGTAGCTAAGTGCAGTCGTGTTTCTAACAAAAAGTGAAATAAGTTAGTAACTTTATTTTGCTTCAAATAAAGTCATTGCTAGGGACTAGTAATGCTCAAGTTGGGGGGTGTGATTGTACTTGAAAAGTGTAATTACAAACTTCATAATTGAGCCTAAAATTATGCATCATTTAATAAATTTGTGAGTTTTGTTAACGTGTTTTGCTTATTTGGTTTGTTTTCTTAAATACAAGAAAAATGTGAAATAACCATGATTGGTAGCGAAACAAATGAGTAAAACGACGCAATTAAACAATCAGAGCTAACACTCAAGACCTCCTAAACCTCTTAAGAGCCATTCCATTGCATAATATCATCTATCATGGCTGCCAAGGAGAAGAAAAGGGCCCTACGCTTAAAACAGTGGAAGACATGTTGCAGTAGAATTTTGCACAACACATTGTTAATGTTTTAGTCATAACTTTTTGTTCAAAACTCTGATTGACACGATTCTTTTTGGGTTGGAAAAAAGACTTGAAGGGCTACAACTTTTGTATTTTAGCTAAAGCTGAATCTCTTGGCTTCAAGGTCAAAATCATGTTGGAAGTTCGGGATAAAAAGCTATTGCAACATAACACCCCCTAGCCAATCCGGACTAGGAGACAAAGCAGAGTTATGAAGATACACACTGTGGTCCAGACCACGTGATGCCTTGTTCGGACCATACGAGTCTAAGATTAATTCTGTGTGTCCTTTTTTTAGGGTTTTTGTTAAGGCTATAAAAACCAAACTCTTGTACGACTTTGGGACTTTTCTCAATCGTTCTTTGAGTGTTTAGGGTTTTTAGATTTTTTATTTTTCAAGGGTTTTAGTTGAAGATTAAAGATGTTTTTGAAGTGCACAGCTGCATTCTTTTGTTCTATCTCCATTGCTTTCACTTTGAGTTTGATGTTTAAGCATTCTTCAAAGTACGACATTCATTTTAAGTTTAATAAAAAGTTTTCTGTCTTCTTGATTCTTTTTAATGTTTATGTTTTAGTTTTAATTTTGTTTGAATGTTTGAATGTTCTTTCGCAGGCGTAGTTAGAACCTAGGGTTTATTTTCATTGTTTTGTTTTAGTTCTTTCTAGTCTTCGTTCGTAATAGTTTTAAGTTATTTTTATTGCTAATTTAGGATGAATTATGTAAGCATGTCATGCTAGAAAATTCATACCCTTGGTTTGATGTTTCAAAGTAAGGTGAGAAAATCAAGTTATTTAAAATCCTAGGGGTATATATGCATCGTGTAAATGTAAGCATATATACACATTCTTTCAGATTTTGTTTTGTTTTATGAAAATACTTTAGAGAACAAAACTCTTTGTTAAAATTCCTTGAATCCCTGAAAAAGGATTTCGGTGCTTTAAAAATGTTTTTCAAAACCTTAATGTAAACAAAGTGAATCCAAAACCACGAAATTCTTAATAGAAGATTTTCCGACTTCGTAATCTTTTTGACGTGAGTACGAAGTTGAGTTAGTAGTAATTAAAACTTTTAACTAAACATCTTCCAATCCTTATTTCCTTCTAAAAACATGAAATTGGAATTGTAGTAGAAAAGAGGGGTTTAAATTACGAGATTTTCTCGCACCTGAAAACTAAACATCAAATCAGCGTTACTTTACATCATTGAATTTAGAATCCTCTAATTTCTTCTATTTTTTAAAAAATTCAGTTAATTAGAAATATTTTATTACTTGCTTTATTTATTATTCCATAGGAAATTTGGTTAGAAACTTTGATTCTAAGAAATACACCAGTTCAACCATTTATTTTATAGCAAGCTTAAGATTAGAAAAACTTAGAAACTAAAACTTAAGGTTTCCTGTGGATTCGACCCTAGGCTCACTAGGTAAAACTACACCGCACATCCTTATACTTGGGGGTTAGTTCCAGACGTAAATTCTAGAAGCGGTCACAAGACACTACTTAAATTCTCTATGATTTATTCACATGAATTCTTTTGTTACTCTTGCTTGATTTACTCGGTAAACCCTACAAGTAGACTTTTCGCTTCCTACACAAAGTAAAGAAAAAATAAATAATCAGAAGCTAGGGAAAAAATGCTTAAACTCTTAAGAATAAAAATTCCCTCTGTCCTCATTGTTCTACTGTTTATTAAAGCTGAATACATATATATAGAATTGCAAAGTCCTATTCCAATTAGGATTCAAACATATAAATAGATTTCTTAATAATAAATTTCCTAGAATGAAAATAGAATCTTCTAAGAAATATATAACTTGAACCATCGTACATCCATCTTATAAGCTGCGAGATATACCGAAATCATTTTTAGGCCAAACATCAACACGGGCGAACCTACTTGCTCTTAACAAACGAACTTGCATGAGCTTGCCATTATAAAACCTTACAACCATAACACAGACCCACCCACCAAATCTGCCATAATTAATTTAAGATTTTGTATAAACTTACCATTATAAAACTTTACAATCATAACACACACACACCCACCCACCAACCTCCCCTTAACACACACATCGACAAATATTCTACGTGATTAATTTGTTGACATAATGTTTGATTACCAACACACCATCCATCAGTATCTGCATCCATGCCAGAGTAATGGACATATACCATTTAGGTAGGGATAGTAAGAGGATAGATTGGAGGCAGATATGGTAATATCCGAATTTGAACTCCGAACTCTCCGTGTACCCCTGAATTTGCCCTAAACTCCAAACAGATATTTTTTTAGACCCTCATCCTGGCTCCAAACAAAGAATAGATATATCCATAGATATCCAAAAATTTGAACCCTCCGTTCACTTCTAAATCCGTCCCTAACTTAATACATAACTTGATTGCATATGTTGTGATACCCCTACCCTGGGTATGAATGGAAAGTTATGAATTTGATTCGTTGAGAGGGTGGAAGTGAAAATTTTTATGTTGTGGTGCCATGTTCTCTTATATTTCTAAGTGTTGGAACTTTTGGCAATTTGGAGTCTTTGCTTGGAAATGGTTGAGAAGAAAATGTATGGGATGATTTGGTATAGAGAATGGGATGTCTTGTGCATGGATGGTCTTAGTGTGGAGTAAAAAGGAAGTGAGTGTGAATGAGAATGGTCAAATGGTGGAATGATGGCATAGTTTGGTTTAGGTGTTGTTTTCTTTGTTTTAACATGCATGTTCCTATTTGATGTAGTGCATGGCTTGAATATATGTATGGTTTGCTTGTGCATGATGAGTGTATAAATGAAAATAGGTGTATATAAATGAAATGGAAGAAGGAGTATCCGGCCAAGGCATGGTTTCTATTGTTTTTGACCAACTATGTTCTTTTGGACTAAATTGGACCAATGAGAAGGAAGGTTGAACTTTTGACTTCCACCTAAGCTATTATATATATTCATATATTGTCACATGATTGGGAAAGGAAGGATGACCGGGCAAGTCATCCTTGGCTTTGTCTTGGCCTTGTTTTGTTGTTAATTAAGAGTAGTCAAGGCATTGAATGGTGGTGGGACCAAAAGTGAAGTTGGGAGTCTTATATCTATATATATATATAATTTGCATGTGGGAAATTGAGGAAAGACCAACATGGCCGGGCAAGCTTGTCTTGCATTTCTTCTTTTGTTTGTTGCTCATTAAAAAGTCAAGTGGCAATTAAATGTGGTGGGACCCCAATGTTTAATGCAAGAAGACCAAATTGCATCCATGTACATATGTGTGTATCTATATGTAGAACTTGTGGTTCCAAATGCTTGGCCGGCCAAGGAGGGTGTGATATAGATATATGTAAGTATAAGTGGGTTGGTAAGATATTATTTTTGTTAAGTGTGAAAGGAGAGAACACTTGAAGAGAAGAAAGAAACCAAGAACACATCCGGCCATTTTTCTTTCTTGGTAAGAGCTTGAGAGTTTGAAGGGAAAATTGTAGAGGAAGAAGAAAGGAGGAAGATTTGAAGAGGGGGAAGCAAGCTCTTGAGACTTAGAGCAATTTGGAAGCTTTTGGGGCTAGCTTGAAAGAAGAGAGGCCTTTGGAAAGACTTGAAGAGTCTTGGAGGAAGTTAAAGAGATTCAAGCTCAAAATCAAGGTAGGGAACTTCTCCTTCTTGTATGTTTTCTTTATTCCTTCTCTTCATTTATTTGTGATGAGATGTAGGGTGTTTTCTATTTGTGAGGTTGTGTCAAAACCCTTCTTCTTCTCTTTTCCTAAGTTAAAAAAGTTGATGTTGTGTGATGGCCTTGGTTGTGGGGGTGGGAAAGGTGTTGATTGTGTGGTGTTTAGGTTGTGTTGGTTTTTGAGTCTCTCTTGCTAGTTGTATGTGTGGAGATGGCCTTGAAATTTTGGGTAGAAGGTGTAATAGAAGGTTGGATGTTAAGGTTGATCAAACCCTAGGAGGAGGAGTGATGAAAACCTTGGACTCAAAAGTAGGAAACTTAAGAGGTTTAGTGAAGTTAACCCTACCGTCCGGACGGTGGATTTTGGCGTCCGGACGGTGTTGAAGAGGCCGGAGCATGGTAGCTCTCGGCCGTCCGGACGGTAGCAGAGAACCGTCCGGACGGTTAAACCTTTTCTTGGGCCGTGCCGTCGGCCGTCCGGACGGTGTAGGGGGAGCGTCCGGACGGTACTTTAGGGTTTGTCCTTTTGCATTATTGAAATGGCATGCTATATGTTGAAATCGAGATGAAATCGCTTGTGATATATTTTGAATTATGATGCATTGTTGTTATTATATTTCAATTGTATTGGGAGAATGAAATGATATGATGTACTTGTATTGAATTGATGAAATGATGTGATGTACTTGTATTGAATTGATGAAATGATATGATACCCTCAAGTTGATGATGAAATGAAATACTAATTGAATTGAAATGAAATGTTATGTTCATGAAACACTGGTTTATCTTGAGAAAAGATAAATGGGAATTATGAATGTTTATGAATGATTTTGAGATGGTAAGTCATTAAAGGCATTGAGATACATGTAAGTCCAGATAATGCTCAAACCTAATGGAAAGAGAATAAAACGAAATGATTGGTTGTTTGCCGGGGACTTTGGGTACGGAAAATA
>JAVXUM010156475.1:0-13603 GCA_035590655.1 Pouteria glomerata
AACTAATTTTCTAATATAATCACCAAAATATTTTTTTGTATTAAAAATAAATTCTTAGAATAGTTTTTAAAAATTTTGGTTATGATTGTTTAATAAATATTCGTATAGTTCTATATATTATTTATAAATTCAAATTATTGAAAAAAAATAAAATAATTAAATAAAAATAATAAAATATTTTATGACTTTTTCCGACCAATTGATCGGCAAAAGTATTAGTTTTAGCTACCAATTGGTCGGTAAAAGTCATAAAAAATTATTACAAAAAATTTAAAATAATTAAATAAAAATAATAAATTTTTTATAACTTTTCCCGACCAATTGGTTGACAAAAGTCATAAAACATTATTACAAAAAAGTTAAAATAATTAAATAAAAATCATAAAATTTTTAACTCTTTTGGTGACCAATTAGTCACCAAAAGTGTCACTTTAACGACCAATTGGTCGCTAAAAATGATAAAAATTTATTCATATATATTATACATACACAAATAATAGATTGGTCTGGTGGCCAACACACCAACTTTCAAATTAATGGCATGGGTTCGATTCTTAATAGCAAAAAATTTTTTTCCAAAATATAAGGTTGCCACATGGTGCAATAATAGGATGACACATGGAACAATCATAGGTTGACATGTGGCACAACATTGGTTAACAAGTGGCGTGATAACATTGCGCTACATGTGAATTTTTATTTTCTTAAAAATTAATTCAAATTTTTATTTTTTTAAAAAATATACCCCTTTTGCCAGCCAATTGGTCGTTAAGAACCAACCTTTTGCTGACCAAATTTTGGTAGCTAAAGGTTAAGCTTTTCTCAACCAAAAATAAATTGGTCGCCAAAGACCTACCTTTTAGAGACTAAAATTTAGTCGGTAAAGGTCATATTTTTACCGACTAAATATACTTTTGGTCACCAATGTCTTCTGTGACTAGCCTTTGCCGACCAACCGGCGACCAAATTATGTTTGGTCGGCAAAAGTTTTGACGACCAAATAGTAATCTTTTCCAACCAAATTTTTGATCACTAAAGGTGTTAGTTGTTGTAGTGGTTGTAGCATTTCTATAATAGAAAACGTATAATATCTATAGACACATAATTTCTTTACAAATTTCCAAAAATTAAATGCCAGTAAATGGGTTGTATTGGCATTTATTTACACATAACATTATCTATCTTGTAGTTCCTGACATTTATTATAATTTCATAAATATGGGTGAGGTCTTCTTTCGGAGAAAATAATTGAAAGATAGGCTAAGTATTTTTCTCAAATAAATAAGAAGTTACAATATATATATTGCGAGGTAGAGAAGTTACAATATTAATTTACCTAATGATAAAAATATTCAAATTTATTAAGCACGCATATTGTTTGTGATAGATTTATTTAATTGTTAGGCAACGTTTGAAAGACAAAAAAAAAAAAAATATTGGTAAAAGGGTAATATATAAGTTACTTTTTGACAAACTCAAAATTTCTGCTGACAGGACTTGTTAAAACATAGTTGAATGACCTGAATTGATTTTGATTGCTGTGTTAAACTTGAAATTCGAATGATTTGGTTGAAAAAATTGTCAGAAAATTAACAAATGTTAGTAAAAATTGGCATAGATTGGTAAAACTTTATAAAATTTAGAGTTTAAAAATAAACGCAAAACATGAGAATGACCAAAAATTGATAAAAATTTATAATTTTTTTTTTTTTATAAAATTTAGGCTCCTAAACACTCCCTTAATGACTTAATATCAGTGTAATTTATCAATCTTAGATATCGTGTAATACACTGAGTCCAACTTAGGAATGGAATAAGATACCAAAAGTCCAACTTAGGTATGGAATAAGATACCAAATCCTCAACGTAGATGTGACATAGGACATCAAGTCTGTGAACTAGGAGTGGGACATATAAGGCACTAGGTAGACAAGGGCAGTATCTCGAATTAGGTGTAATATAAGATATCAGTTCAAACCTAACTTATATGATATCAATTCTAACCCAACTTATGCATGGCATAAGATGATGAATCCAAATCCAATTCAAACCAGGCTTAATAAGTTAGACTTAAGTATGACTAAATATAGCAAATCATTTAGACCTTTAAACAATAGATGGTATGAGATCCTAATTCGCACCCAATTACAGAGATGGAACAAGGATCATCATATGTTGCTTATAATGACACTTCTTTAGTTAGATTGAATTCGACATTAAATTCAAATTACACCGACACGATTCCAACTTTATATATGTAGGCAGTTTAAATTTATCATCTAATTGCAGTCGTGAAGCCATATAGGCAAAAACATTACATCTTTGTTTGCAAAACATTCATTACATTTCATTTAGATCCTCAATTTGCATTCAATTTTTTTTCCTTTGTAATTTGAATTTCAAGGCACAGTAATTAGGTAATATATATTATCGTGTCATGTTAAATATTACTAATCTCTCAAATACATGGTTAAGTGGGTTCTATGTAATGTTATCAATATCATACACATGGGCAGAAGTGTGTATATACTAGGTTGGGCTGCACCCTGGGTAAAATTTTAACCCAATTGTTTTTCTAATATTAATAGTATCTAGTATTTTAACTTAGTTATCTACAACTCAGTTTAATATCAAGTCATAATCTAATTTAGTACCCAATTCATAGCCTTAAATGAGAAAATTTTCTAATCTAATTTAATATTCAGCCATAATCCAGTATAATACCAAGCCCATAGCTAAAGGCGAAAAAAATTCTTACATCCGCCCTTGATCTTACGTATGAATGTAAGCAAATTGGATAAAAAATAAAATTAGATAGAATATTAAAGTTAAATATCATATTAAATGATATTCATAATAGAAAATGTATAATATATATTTACACATATTATCTTTGCGAATTTACAAAAATTAAATACTAGTAAATGAGTTATATTGGCATTTATTCACACATCCCATTATATATCATGTAGTAGCTACTGACATTTATTGTAATTTCATAAATATGGGTGGGGTCCTTTTCTTGATAAAACGATTGAAAGGTGGGTTAAGTATTTATCTCAAATAGAGAAATTACAATTGAACTATTTTTCTTGCTATCTCAAACTTAATCCGTTGGAATGATTTTGATAAAAAAAATTATCATAGAAGTTGATAAAAGTTGGCATAAATTGGTAAAATTTATAAAATTTTTGAAATAAACACAAAAAATGAGACTGATTAAAAATTGATAAAAATTTATAATTTTTTTTATAAAATTTGAGTTTCCAAGCACTCCCTTAATTACTCAGAACGTTATTGCTTGCAAAGTTGGAGTAGATACCGGGGTAAAACAAACATTTTTTCCCGCTTTTGTGGCCTGATGGAACACCTAGTTTTGATCTTTATTCACGAGTTTGGTACTATATATTATCTGTAAATCTTTATCACAAATATTTCTATATATATAATGCAAACTACGGTTACTAATCAGTACTAATGCAACAAATGCTCTTGTCATGGATAACTCCATCGTAGCTCCGAGTATCGTACGTCCCCTCGAGTCTATCAGAAAGCAAAAGAACCACTACTTTCGTTTGGGCCTCTTCGATTCTATTACAACTTTTGTCATCACATCTACTCTTAAATATTGGTTTTTTAAAACCACGTCAGCAAGCCTCATAAAACCCATATATGCGTGGTTTTATCTGATGTTCTTTTGACTCAATGGACCAGTTTATCATACTTTAACGGCCAGAAACCTTGGTTTATGAGCCGAGTTACCTCCCTTAATTAACGGCTTTCAAGTGAACTTAACCCGTTTGAGCTTGGTTTTATCTGATGTTTATGGCTGGCAAAACCATTACTTGGAAAATAAAAAGTAATAATAAGAAAAGGTAAAGAAAGAAAGAAATGAGCTGTCATGTGTGTGTATATATGTATTTTTCTCTCTATGTGTATATACATGTTTTGTTTATACGTATAAACATAAAGTGAAGAGAATGTGTACTTGTGTGTGTCCAGGAGTGTGTTTGTGTACAGTCTATTGAGAGAAATTAGAGGAGGGTGGGAGAGAGAGAGATGTTTCCAGGAAAAATTTATGCAGGCCTTCAACAAGAAGGGTTGAAGAACCAGAGTGAGGAACAAGGTGAACGGCTTGAAGAGACAATGGTTGATCAGCAAGAGATCAATCAAGGCCCCCACCTTGATCTGGATCATATGAAGGTTCCGGTTCAAAAGAAACCGAATCATATGTTAATGATGAAATTTCGATGGTTGTTCGACCTAATGAACCCGACCCGAGGATCCACCAAATTTCGCCGGAACTGGAAGTGATCTACCTGATCGTCAGGGACACCGGTGTGGTGCCTGCCAAAGGCACTCCGATGCTTAAGTCAGATACGATAATCTGGAGACAAATTGGCAGAGTAACAACCTGAGTTCAAAGATTGCATACCTTTCATGACTTTTCGTCCCTTCTTTTATAATGGAAGACTAGTGTTTGGATAAACATGAATTTGGAAATACTCGCCGGATTCTCTGCTAGTTTTCATCTTTACACGAGATACGATCTTATCGAATCGTAACTGTTTTAGGAACGGGCTTTCTAAGGATATACTTTCCCTCTATGGGCGAGGCGTGAATCTCGGATTGAATATCTTCTTTGTGATCTTCGAATCTCTCCTTGAGCTCTGACCTCGTATTGGTATGAGCTCAGGTTTTTACTGGTGCTCGAGCTCGGTCTTCCTCTGAGTTCAGGCTCCTTCTGAGCTCAGGGCTCCTCAGGGCTCCGAAATATCAGATCCGCCTTACACCCGGGTTTTAGTACGATTCCGGGGTATTTTAGGAATTTTAACGGGGCTCAAGAAATCTCTATCATCAGATGCCCCCAAGTCCTTAGCTCTGCTTGCAGGGTTGAGGACTTAAGGTGGTTGAGCCAATCTCGAGCCGCGCATGCATTTAATGTTTGGCAGTCATTCATGATTGTCTGCCGTGGGATTCTAGCATTGGTTAGCATTCTGACTGAATTCCTATTGGAGGGTTCGTCATGCGTTTTGGACCTTTGAGCATCCATTGCCGATGAATGCCACGTGCCAAAATCTGGTCCGTACGTTTCGAATTCATCATTTTTCCCACTGTTATACTTCCTCACTTCACCGTTTTCTTACGCTACTTCTTTGTTTCTTGCTTTTTGAACCTCCATTGCATCCGGTGAAGCTAGTATCTGGGCTTTCTGGTACGTCCTTTCTCCCGTTTTATGCAGCACTTTTTCCTTCGTTATTTGTGGTATTTTGAGAGAGAACACCGATTTCCTATAACAGAGGGATTCATTCTAGATAGCGATTTTACCAGGTCTATAGGCACTTTCTTGGTTTTTGAGTATTATTTGTCTAGGTCTCACCCTTCGAATCTTCTTTCCACCATGCCTCCTCGTCGAAAGGTTCTTATGTCCTCAGAGAGTGAATCTTCTCGGGAAGACACCCCTGGATCAGCCCGAGATTTAGCTTCCGGCCTTTCTTCCTCCCAAGGTGATAGCTCCATGCTTTGGGATCCCACGGAGCTTGAATGCACTAGCATTTTCTCCGTTGTTGATAAACGACGGTTAAAAAATATATTAAAATCCTTCCAACCCCCAAAACATCTAGCCTAATGATGGCCGGCTTCGGATGATACAGCTTGCTCGCCAATCATGAAGGGCGTAGTAACCGTTTATGAGGCCGCCTTGTCAAGCGGGCTCCGTTTTCCTCTCGCCTGGCCTATAAGGGAGGTTTTGCCAGGCTCAACATCAACCCAGCTCAGTTGACTTTGAACGGCTGGAAAATTTTGGTGGGGAGTGCCGTGATATGGAAAGCCACCACCAACGAGCACATCACCGCGGACGAATTCCTGTATTGCTACAGGGTCATCAAGGCTGGCCACGGGTGGTACTACTTTGCCGCTCGGACGAAGGTGTTGAACTTGGTGATCGGCTACCCCTCTTCTATCAAGAATTGGAAGGACCACTTCTTTTTCTTGTACGGAAAGGGATGGGAGTTCTGTCCGTGGGAGACCGAGGAAGATAAGAAGATCCGTTGCCCCTTGTCCCGGGGGCGCCCGTCTGAGGAGGGTAAGATCTCAAGTCTCTCCTAGTTCGTCAAATCCGTGTTCTAGTGCTTGACCCCCTTTCTTTTCTATTCCTTCCCAGCTAGGGCTCGTCCTCAGGTCTCCAAAGAACAACTTAGGCGCATCAAGCTCGTGCAGGAATCATCTCTGCACCATTACTCACTTCTTCTGACCGCAGAAAGCTTGGCCGAGCATATGCTTGGTCCCGAGCCTTCCTTGGAGGCACTTGAGCTTGAACGTGAGAAGAGTGAGTTAGGTTTTTTCTTTTTTGAATGTCATTTTAATGAATTTGTCTGACATTTTCTGTCGGATGCAAATACCGATCTCGCTGCTGCTGACTTCTCCCCCGAGGCCATAAGATTCAACAAAGAACGCTTCCAAAGCCTGGGGAAGAGGGCCTCCAGCTCGGCGCCCCCAGCCCGCAAGAAGCAGAGGTTGGCTGACACTAGCACTTTCCAGGAGTGGGTACCCGAGGGGGACGATCACGATCAGACGCCGATCTCTGACCTGATCCGCCGACCTCAGGCCCCTGCTCCACCGCCAGCCTCTGCGCCGAGCGGGGACGAGGACCAGGTCCCACCTTCTGCCAACCCTCCAAATACCGTGGACGATGTGGAGTTGGCGGTCCAGAAGATGCTAGGGATCGTCACTCCGGCTGAGCTTAGGCGGGTTCAAGATTCGTCTCACAGCAACCTTGTCAGAAGCATCGCACACGACCTGGCTAAGGTAAGATCTCACTATTCTATCTGTCCTGGCGAGTTGGTTTTAACCAATCTGCTTGGCATTCGTAGGTGATGGTCCGTACATCCGAGCTCGGGACTCGACTTTTGGAGAAGACTCAACTTGCTGATATCGAGCACTCCAACAACGTTTTCCTGAGCACGGAGGTGACCGAGCTGAGGGCCCAGGTCGAGCTGCTAACTGCCAAGGTCCACGACCGTGAGGCTAATCTCGAATTGGCCAACCAGGCACGTGAGGAGGCCTGCACTCGAGCTGACGCGGCATCGGCCTCGCTGGCTGCGGAGGTCAGCATGAAGGAGGAGGCCCTTCAAAAGCTGGAGGAGATTAAGGGCAGTTTCGAAGCTGAGAAGGCCAAAGCTGTAGAGATATTCAAAGGGAGCGATGAGGCCTAGGCTTGGCTCGCCGAGACCTTCGAATATGGGTATAACGATGCCAAGAAGGAGATCGGTCTGAAATTCCCAGACCTAGATCTCCCGAGCATCGTGGCCTTCGGAGGGCCTCAATCGGCGGGGTCCCAAAGCCCGGATCACTCGGAGGGTGGAGCTCCACAATCTTAACTTCCCAGTCTCCCCACACATTTCTTTTTTTTTTTACCAAGTATCTCTGTAAACATTCTTGTCATTAATGAAATGAAATTTTGTCATTGTTCTATCATTTTTGATTGATATGTTGGGCCTCGATCATTTGTTTTTGATTCCTTATTATGTACTTGTGCAAAAACTGAATGATTGGGAAATAAATGGGCAATGAACTAAGTAAAATTTTACCTTATAAGCCATTGTTCCAACTGTTTGCCGGCGTCCGGCCGATTTCGTCATCTGGTTTTACCTATAATTTAATTTATTCGAATCCAATTCGGTTTATGCAGTGACCGAGCTCAGAGCTCAGTCACTCACGGGTGCGAGACCATTTCTCAAAGGCCCATCTTCAGATCAGTCCTTGGTTTTGGGCGCGAGGCCACTGGGTAGTGGTCGAGCTCGGAGCTCGGCCATTTTTGGGCGCGGGGCCGCTTCTCAGAGGCCGATCTCTAGATCGGTCCTTGGTTTTGGGCGCGAGGCCGCTGGGTAGTGGTTGAGCTCGGAGCTCGGCCACTTTTGGGCGCGAGGCCGCTTCTCCGAGGCCGATCTCCAGATCGGTCCTTGGTTTTGGGCGTGAGGCCACTGGGTAGTGGTAGAGCTCGGAGCTCGGCCACTTTTGGGCGCGAGGCCGCTTCTCTGAGGCTGATCTCCAGATCGATCCTTGGTTTTGGGCGCGAGGTCACTGAGTAGTGGTCGAGCTCGGAGTTCGGCCACTTTTGGGTGCGAGGCGGCTTCTCCGAGGCTGATCTCCAGATCAGTCCTTGGTTTTGGGCGCGAGGCCGCTGGGTAGTGGTCGAGCTCGAAGCTCGGCCACTTGTGGGCGCAGGGCCGCTTCTCAGAGGCCGATCTCCAGATCGGTGCTTGGTTTTGGGCGCGAGGCCGCTGGGTAGTGGTCGAGCTCGGAGCTCGGCCACTTTTGGGTGCGAGGCCGCTTCTCCGAGGCCGATCTCCAGATCAGTCCTTGATTTTGGGAGCGAGGCCGCTAGGTAGTGGTCGAGCTCGGAGCTCGGCCACTTGTGGGCGCGGGGCCGCTTCTCAGAGGCCAATCTCCAGATCGGTCCTTGGTTTTGGGCGCGAGGCCGCTGGGTAATGGTCGAGCTCGGAGCTCGGCCACTTTTGGGCACGAGGCCGCTTCTCCGAGGACGATCTCTAGATCGGTCCCTGGTTTTGGGCGCGAGGCCGCTAGGTAGTGGTCGAGCTCGGAGCTCGGCCACTTGTGGGTGCGGGGCCGCTTCTCAGAGGCCGATCTTCAAATCGGTCCTTGGTTTTGGGCGCGAGGCCGCTGGGTAGTGGTCGAGCTCGGAGCTCGGCCATTTTTGGGCGCGATGCCGCTTCTTAGAGGCCGATCTTCAGATCGGTTTGACTGTGAATCAATCTCGGACTAAAGGGCAAACATTCCATAAAAAGAACTTTAAGTCTTGAAAGTTGTAAAATTCTATTACAAACTCAGTACCCATTAAACATAATAAAACTTAAGGTAGTCCTCATGCCAAGGGTGCGGCAGTCTCTTCCCAGTGATATCTTTCAGTCAGTAGGTTCCCCTGCGGGTAAACGAATCAATGACATAGGGGCCTTCCCAGTTTGGTCCTAGCTTTCCTTCGCGGGGATCTCTGATTGACTGGTTGACCTTCTTAAGCACCAAGTCCCCGACCTTCAGATGCCTCGGCCGGACTTTTCGATCATGGTACTGCTTAACATGTTGCTGGTATGCTTCTATTTTTACGGCAGCCTGTAACCTTCTTTCTTCCAACAAGTCAATCTCTTCCTGCAGGTATTCCTCGTTGTTCTCCTGACGGAATAGTTCTACTCTCGGACTCGGTAGGCCGATCTCTACAGGAATGACTGCTTTTGTGCCAAAGGTCATTGCAAAGGGGGTGCAGCCAGTGGGGGTTCGTTCAGTCGTCCTGTAGGCCCACAGAATGCTCGGTAGCTCGTCTGCCTATAACCCCTTAGCTTTTTCCAATCTAGTCTTAATAATTTTGAGGAGTGCCTTGTTAACTGATTCTACCTGACCATTAGCCTGAGGATGTTCTGGGGAGGAATAGTGGTGATTGATGTGGAGTTCTTCACAGAGCTCGTTGAAGTACCTCCCTTCAAATTACTTTCCGTTGTCAGTCACCACGACCCTAGGGATTCCGAATCTGCAGATTATCCCTTGCCACAGGAATTTCTTCATATTTTGCTCCGTGATGCTCGGTAGGGCCTCAGCTTCCACCCATTTTGTGAAATAGTCAATGACGATCACGGCAAACTTCCTCTACCCTTTGCCTGGGGGTAATGGCCCCACGATGTCGATTCCCCACTGGGCGAATGGCCAGGGACGTTGTACTGGGGTTAATTCTTGCGTAGGTAACCTCGGGATGTTCGCAAACCTCTGACATTTATCGCACCTCTTTACCAATCCCCGAGCGTCTTTCTCCATGGTCGGCCAATAATATCCAGCCCGGAGAGCCTTTTTAACCAACTGCCTCCATCCTGAATGATTTCCACAAATCCCTTCATGAATTTCTCGCAGAACATACTCTGCTTCTTCCTCTCTTGCGCATCTCAGCAGAGGCATAGTCTGGCCCCTTCTGTATAGCACCCCATTAATAAGGGTGTATTTCATTGCTCAGTATTTGATCCTTCGTTACTCGTTTGCATCTGTGGGCAAATTTCCTTCGGCAAGATAATCTCTTATGGGCCGAGCCCATGTTGCCTCCGCATCGATCTGTATGATTGCTGTCGACCTGGTGCTAGGCATTTCCAGAATTTCAACCGGCACACTGGCATCTTCTCTTGATGAAGTAATCTTTGTCAGCCAGTCCGCTTCTTCGTTTTCTTCTCTGGGCACTCTTTCCAGCACGACACTGGAGAACCTCTTGATCAGGCTTCGGCCACTTCACAGTATTCAGCCATCCTGTTACCCCGAGCTTCGAACTCTCCCTCAATTTGCTCAATGACGAGCTGAGAGTCGTTACGGACTCTGATGTGATCTGCCCCCATTCGGAGAGCAAGTTGCAGCCTGGCTATCAGGGCCTCATACTCTGCTTCATTGTTAGAGGCCGGGAAGCCGAACCTGAGTGCATACTCTACTTTGAAGGCTTCTGGGGATACAAGGACAATGCCAGCCCCACCTGCCTCTTTTGTGGATGAACCATCAACATTTAAAATCTAAGTTTGTGCCGCCTCTTCTTCACGCTGATCCTCCCACGCCGCTGTGAATTCTGCTATGAAGTCGGTGGCTGCTTGCCCTTTCATGGCCGCCTGAGGTCTATACTGGATATCAAACTGGCTTAGCTCCACTGACCAGTTGACTAGCCTTCCCGAAGTTTCTGGTTTGTGGAGAACTGTCTTGAGTGGCTGATCTGTCAAAACCACCACAGTATGGGCTTGGAAGTACGGTCTTAACCGCCGAGCTGCATTTATCAGGGCGAACGTCAATAGCTCCATCTTGGGGTACCTTTCTTCTGCTCCTCGTAATGCTCTGCTCGTGTAGTACACCGGCTTCTGTACACCATCCTCTTCCTTGACTAAGGCCGAGCTAACAGCAGTCCGTGATACTGCCAAATATAGGTATAGCAGCTCTCCGGGGATAGTTCGGCTTAGTAGTGGAACCGCCCCCAAGTATAGCTTGAGTTGCTGGAATGCCTCTGCACACTCCGCCGTCCACTCAAATGCTTTCCTTAAGGTTTTGAAGAAAGGTAGGCATTTATCAGAGGACTTTGAGATGAACCTGTTTAGAGTTGCTACTCGTCCGGCCAATCTTTGAACCTCCTTTGTCGTCTTGGGCGATTGCATTTCCAAGATAGCTCGGACCTTCTCTGGGTTGGCCTCAATACCCCGGTTGGACACCATGTATCCGAGGAACTTTTTCGAGGCCACACCGAATGCATATTTAGCCGGGTTCAGCCTCATCTTGAACTTCCGGAGAGTGGCAAACGTCTCCCCCAGGTCGGCCACATACTCCGAGGCTTCCTTGCTTTTCACCAACATATCGTCTACATACACCTCCACATTGCGCTCGATCTGAGACTTAAACATGAGGTTGACCAGCCTTTGATACGTAGCCCCAGCGTTCTTCAGGCCAAAAGGCATGACCTCGTAACAATAGAGACCTTGGTCTGTGATGAATGCGGTGTGCTCCCGGTCCTGCTCGGCCATCCGAATTTGGTTATATCCTGAAAAGGCATCCATAAAAGAAAGTACCTGGTGGCCGGCCGTGGAGTTGACCAACTGGTCTATCGCCGGGAGATGGAAGATATCTTTCGGGCATGCCTTGTTTAGATCTGTGAAATCGACACACATCCGCCACTTCCCGTTTGATTTCTTGACCATCACGACATTGGAGAGCCAAGCCGGGTACTGCACCTCTCTTATGAACTTTGCCTGAAGAAGCTTCTCCACCTCCTTGGCCACGGCATCATACCGATCTGGAGCGAAGATTCTTCTCTTCTGCTTGACCGGTCTCGAGCCAGGAAGGATGTTGAGGTGGTAAGCCATCACATTCGTGTCAATGCCCGCATATCCTCGTGAGTCCAAGCAAATACATCAGAGTTCTGTTTCAGGAAGGTCTTGAGTTCTTCCTTCTGATGCTCTGGGGGCGAGGCCCCGATCTTCACTGTTCTTCCGAGGTCGAGGTCACCAATAATGACATCTTCAAGGTTGTTGCTCGGTTCTCCCCTCTTCACCTTCTCTTCATCTCGAACCTCCAGTTCGTCAATGATCATTGTTTCCCTCGTGGTTTCTCTTCGTAATGATGAGGCGTAGTACTCTCTAGCCGTTCTTTGGTTCCCTTTTATGCAGCCAACACCTTCTTCGGTAGGAAACTTAAGACGGAGGTGGTAAGTCGACGTCACAGCCTTGAACTGATTCAAAGCTGTCCTCCCCAATATCATATTGTACGCCGAGGGGGAGTCGACTACCGGGAAGGTTATCATTTTGGTGGCTTGAGTCGGTTCTGAACCTAGAGTGATTGGAAGGTCTATTGACCCGAGGGGTTCTACTCGATCTCCAGCAAGGCCAATCAGGGGGGAAGACACCGGCCTCAGCCTGCCTTTCCCAATATTCATCTTGTTGAAAGCTTCCCAGTACAAGATGTCGGCCGAGCTGCCACTATCCACCAGGATCCTGTAGATCTGGAAGTTGGCTATTACAGCCGATATTACCAGCGGGTCGTCGTGCGGGTGGCTAAACTCCTGGGCCTCTTCTTCAGTGAAGGTAATTGAAGTGAATTCCGACCTGACTTTTTTCGTGGGGTTTTCCGTTGCCATCACATCCCTCACCCTGAGCTCCCTAACATGCTTCTTCCTTGATGGCGAGGACTCGCCTCCCCCAGCCAGCCCTCCAGAGATCACCCTTATTTCACCTAAAGCTCACTGGGCAGGCGGCGCCCTTCCCGAGCTTCTCCCCGAACTCCGTGGTGGGGTTCAGTTGCCCCTCTGTTCCTTTTGCTGACCAGCCACAAATCCACGATACTTTCCTTTTCTAATAAAGCTTTCTACTAACCTTTTGAGGTCGATGCAATCCTCGGTGTTATGGCTGTAGTCTCGATGAAAAATGCAGTACTTGGATTTATCCCTGGAGTTCACCGGGCCCTTCATTCCTCTTGGCCATTTGAATTCTGGATCACCCTGGATCATGTAGAGGACTTGTTCCATCCTTGAGTTGAGCAGGGTGAAACTCCAGTCGGTTCTTAGAGGACGGTTTCTTCTGTAATCCTCTTTGCCTCCGCTATTATAGGTTCGAGCAGTCTTTGCCTCCCGCTCAGGCCTGCCCTCTTGCTGGCGTTTCTGATCTGATTGGGGCGCTTCGGAATCTTTCCTGGCTTTCATTACATTTTCGGCATTCATATGCTTCTATGCTCTCGACATAAGCTCGGCCATGTTCTCCGGAGCCCTTTTGGCCAGGGAGAAGGCAAATTGTCCTGGCCTCAGACCACTCATGAAGGCCGTAATAGCCACCTTACCGTCGATTTCCTCTATCTCCAGTATCTCTCGATTGAACTTGTTCACGTACTCCCTTAAGGTCTCTTCTCTCCCCTACTTGACAGTCAACAGGTGGGATGGAGGCTTCCTCTGCCGCTGGCCCCCAATAAAGTAGGACACGAACTGCTTGCTTAGCTCCTTGAAGTTGGCGACAGACCCTGGTTTGATTTTGTTGAACCACGCTCTTGCTGGCCCCTTCAGTGAGATAGAGAAAGCCCGACATTTAATCTCATCGGG
>JAVXUM010156485.1:0-13601 GCA_035590655.1 Pouteria glomerata
TTCTAAGTTAGGAAACAAACTGAAACTTAGAATTCTTTTACTTTATTCATTTGCATGCATTAGTGAAACTTAGACCCATTCGAGAGTCTTGTACGCCACCCGTTTGTTCATCTTTAGGTGACGAATTAGGTCGGTGACCAAGTCCGTCGTTCTTTTGATGAATATGCGAGAATTGACGTACACGATTCTTGAATTGTCCAATTCAGATAGTTTGGGAATGCCGTTGACTTACATTAGACATAAATGGTTGTAGACTTTTTTAACTACAAATTCAATTAATTTAATTATTTATTTTAATAAATTATAATAAATTTAATTTTTGGACATGTAAATGATATGTCCGGACGCTTTAGAAGGAGATCTCGTCCTTGGACGATGGGCGAGTGTCTTGGCATACCATGCGCGGGCGGTAGCTTATCAGATGCCGTCCCGCCATCACCTGTTGCCTCCGCGTGTCCATCGACAGACAGTTAGATACCGTCTCGCTGTGGAGCGCCAGGCATAAATTATTATTTTGAGATATTTCTTATGTGTTAATTTTTTCCTTTCAAACTTAATATTTTGTTCATCCGACAGAGTCTTCTACTTCGACCAGGTCTTCCAGGTCCGGTAGAGGGCCTTTGAAGGCATTGCAGCAGTGGAACTGCGGGTCACAGTGGATGATCATATAGTGCGATGACACTGTCACGCCCTGGGTCCGAGGACCCGAGAGGTAAGTAAAAGACATATATAGCATGAAAACATGGTCATCATATCAGAGCAAGCACATTGGTCACGTAACGGACCCACAAAACTTCCGCTGCTATATCAAGGTTTAAATCTGTCAAATGTGTACCTAATGGAATAACCTGTGCAAAATATATACGCTGCTAAACAACCGTGCAACGGTTTTACAAACTAAGCATAATAGCTTATCCAAGGTGCCACACACCTACACCCACATTAGCCAATATAAACGTATAAAAGATCCAATAGTTTGAAGGTCTATGAATTTATACATGTCTCGGCCTTAAGGCCATTACAAACCCAAAATCAAATAGAATTACAATATCTTTTCAAAACACAGTCATAAAAGATAAAACTAGTCCAGTCCTTGCAGTGACATGGGCATCTCCTTTCTTCGCTTTAGACCTCTCCTAATCATCCTGAGTGGGTCCTGCATGGACATCTGTAGGGACGTGAGCACGGATAGCTTGTGCCCACGATACTCGCCATAATATAAATGTGATGCATGTAATGTTCATGATACAATAAAACAATCCAATATCCATAACATGATAGCAAATATCTCAGCTCACAATTCATAAGCAAGTTTTCAAGTGTTAGGGCTTGCTTTATCCATATTTAGCCCATTTACTTGTTCATTTTGTGTATGTATCACATATTAATCTTTCACACAATCATCGGGGATTAGGTACCGATCCGACGTGCTTGTTCTAGGCGACACTACGCCCCCGGCGTTCTTTAGGATGGCAACCCAGGGCAACGCTATGCCCATGTGTATGCATAAGCTAATACACTGCCCTCATTTTGTAGGCTACTAACTTACTAGTATGAACCACCAGACCCTGCGCAGGTTCCAGGACTTTCGACCCGAGGATATCCCAGACCCTTCTTATTTTCTGCACCCCACAACCCCCGGCACACAATCAGTCATTTCATTTTCTTTATTTCCATTAGGTTTGTAAGTTATGTATTGAGTACACATGTAGCATAAACCCATTCTATGATTTCATGTTAGCAGTACAAGTCATTCAATGAGTTTTCTCATTTCAAATCAAGTATCATTCATTTAAATACAGGCAAGATGAGTCAAGGGGTTCTCTCAAGCATTATTATCTCAAACCAATTTCCATTCATTAATTCAAGTCACATGTAACATGCCATAATCGAGATGACACATATATGAAATGAAAAAGGAAAGTTCATTTAAGAAATACAACATGATAAGGAGTGAAGGTGGTATACATTAAATAGGGTGCAAAGCAAAGTGGAGGTCCAGCAAAGTGGCTCAGGCACCCAAGCCAAGCTCAGTCGGGCGCCCAAAGTGTCAGGCGCATGACCCCCTTCACAGTCGGGCGCCCACCGAGGGTGGGTTTCAGGTACACTGTAGCTCGGGCGCCCAAGCCTTCATCAGGCGGGCGCCCACCGAGAGGGGTGACTTTTCTGGGTTTTGGCCAATTTCAGGTTTTTACCTCCATGTTCCACGAGTGTTTATTTTTTTTAGTATTAATTACCATCATACATCCATTTTTCTATCTCCCAAGTTTATCCTACCCCAAAGTATCATAATTCTCTTCATTCTCCTCTCATCACTTACCACCATGCAAATTAAACCAATCATCATCTCTATTCCTAGTTAGGTTCCAAAAGTTAGGTTGGTCTCCCTAGAAGGACTCATGGTTTCCTTAGCTAGTTACCACATCTAATAGAGTTCAAAGGAGAAGAAGAAAACCTTAAATTTATGTTAGGGGAGATAGAAATTCCCCACCTTAAATTCTAGCCCAAGTTCCTCAAGAACTTCAAGATGGAGATAGCTTCAAAGGTGCCTTCCAATTAGCTCCAAACTTTCAAGACTTCAAGAACTCAAGCTCCTCCCTTGAATCCCCCTTCTTCTTGGCTCTTCTTTTACTTCTCTTCTTTGTCCTCCTTTTCTTTTCTTCTTCTTCTTCCTTCTCTTATTTTTCTTTTCTCTTTTCTCCTAGCTCTCTCTCTCTCTATGCTCAGATGAAGCAATATTTCTTTGGCCTTCCTCCCTTGGCTGAATGGCTACCTAGCCAAATTGGTTTCTCTCTCTCTATCTTGGACACTTGTCTACTCCTCACTCCTCACTTGGTCTTGCCAATTCAATACTCCCACCAACTTATATACATATA
Organism: Pouteria glomerata; assembly: GCA_035590655.1. Lineage (NCBI taxonomy): Eukaryota > Viridiplantae > Streptophyta > Magnoliopsida > Ericales > Sapotaceae > Pouteria > Pouteria glomerata. Next base: position 2,877 of record JAVXUM010156485.1, read on the forward strand.
TATGTATCTAGTGGACACATAGTCTTCCTACCATTAACTTATGGGTCCCATTAGTTAATGTTCCTTTGACTTACACTTAATGACAAAACCAAATTGGAAGACCAAAATGAAAGACCATTCGGCCAACCATGCAATGGGACTCTATTTGGCGGCCACCTTTTCTTCCATCCATCTCTCTCTCTCATTCATATATATATATATATACTTATATAGAAGTCAAATGAAGTTTACTTAGTCAAAATTGGAGCCAAACCTTGCAATGGCCGGTTCACTTCATCACTTCCCAATTCTTCTTCACAATTTAAGTCAAAACACTTTTACTCTATTAGAACATCACCTAGCCGGCCACCATATAAATTTTATATCTCATTATGATTTACTATTAACATGCACAAGCAAGGCAACTCATTCTAGCTTCCCAACACTTAGAGCAATTTGAAGAACATAACCTTTAAACACACCAAGCTATAACCTCATCTCCAAAAGAAGGTAAATTTATGGTTCCTATTCATTCAAAAGATGGGGGTATCACAAACACGCCCCACCTAGTGGGGAAGGCGAGGAGGTCACTCATCTCCTAGATCGGATATGGTCCGAAATCCAATCAGATTCCCACTAACTACCTTGGATTGGGAGGCTTTCCCGCCTGACGCATTTGAGGGCCTCTGGGCCGAGATCCAGGTATATTAGTTTTTTTTGTTAATATTGTACATGGTGTTTGTGTTATTATCTTTTTTTGTTAAACCATTTTGTGTTATTTTGCCTTTTACAGGCTAATGTGGTTGGGGTCCCTCTAGACTTCCGGGACGTTTGCTACGACAAATACCGGAAGATGTGGAAAGATCATAAGAACAAAGTAAAGTCTACTCATTGGAAGGGTCATGAGAATGACTTTGACATCTTTCAGCGGGTCCCAAATGGCATCCTCCCCCATCAGTGGACTAAGCTCGTCAGTTACTGGTCGAGCGATGGGGTACAAGTCAGTACATTAATATAATCTCAATTTATTAGATTAAGTTTTTAAATTGTAAAGCATAATTTGTAAAAGTTAATCAACTAATAATTAAAATAGGAGGTTGCCGCGAGGAACTCGCAGAATCGAGGGATGCAGGGCCCTGGCCATAAAGAGGGGACACGACACTTTACGCAGGTCCACCATGAGGTAAAACATTAGTTTAGCATGTACGAATTTTGTTTATTATAATTTAATTTCGTATGATAATAATTTATTATTCAATAGTTGCTAGAGCAGGGCCAGAGGGCTGATCGAATGGCTGTCTGGTTGGTGACCTGCAATACTCAGTCACTGGAGGTTCAGGCCATACATGTAATTAATAAATTAATTACGGCCAATTGTTTTTAACATAAATGAACTTATATTTCTTACCGATATTCTTTTTTAATTTACCTTAGGCTCAGTTTAACGCCCGTCTGGATGAGTTGCTGCTAGATGAAAGGGAATCTAAGAAGATGAGAGATGAGATATTTGTTCTCCATCGTCGGTCGTGATGGTCATGGATATACGCTTACATGAGGTGCTGGCATTCCACGTTGATCTATTGCACAAGTAGAGGCTTCTTCCCAGGCCAGACGGCGCGATCAGGACCTCCTTCAGATAGTTCGTGTTGAGATGGATGCGCGGGAGGTGTTATTTCGAGCTCAAATGATGGCCAAAATGGAAAAGGCATTTATCTTAGAGTCAGAGCCATCCTCTTCATCCGCAGGTTACAAATTCATATTTGATATTTATTTGTAGTTAATTAAAATTTAATAAATTTATTTATTTATTTCTCATTTGTTTATTATTTTATTTTAGAATCTAGATGATGGCGGTTGGCCTTCCTGGAGTGGACTTGGGTGATTTGACTAGGGCTTTTTGTACAGTTATATATAACAAATTTTGTACTTCTAACGTAAATATAAATGAGGAATTTCATTTCTCATATTTAATATTTTGCTATTATATGTGTAATTTGAAACATATTGAAAAAATTTAATATTAATATTTTAAAATATAGTATAAACAATAAATAAATCTAAAAATATTAATAAAAAAGTAATTATAATTACAATTAGAAGCAAATAAATAATGAATTTTAAAAATTTTAAAATCAACAACAAAGAAAGAAATTTAAAAAAAAAATTATCAAAACTATTAGCGACCGCTTGAAGCAGTCGGTAAAAGGTACACAACGGTCGCTAATTATGTAATACCCTAGATTCTTGAGCTGAATATAAATAGCATTTTGAATTGAACTTGGATACATTTAGGCATTTAATAGGTGACATGAACCCTTAACTCGGGATGTTCAAGTGATTGATGTGTTGTCAGAACATTTCAGGAAGAATCCGGCCTCAGCGGGCACACGAGGACAAACTCAGGCGGGCGCCTGAGCTTGTCATGCGCCCGAGTACTCCGCCGCGTGCGCCTGAGCTACCCTGCAGCCACCAAGCCAGAAACCTGCTCTCGGCAGGCACAGGAGCTCAACCTCAGGCGGGCGCCCGAGTTTGTCATGCGCCCGAGAGCACTTCTTCGCATGTACCCGAGCTGCTTAGTTTTGACTTTCAATTTTTGCCAGCCATGTGGCTTGTGATGGTTCAATTTTGACCAAGCCTTCACAAAGTAATTTTGACCAATTCTTGGTCATGGAGGAGAAGAGAAGGCTCGGCTAAGGAGGATTAGAGGACCAACACTTTTGTTTTCTTCCTTAATTGGCTTTTGTGAAGGTGGAATTAGCATTAAATTGTGGTGGGACCATGAGCATTAAACTTAGAAGACTTTGTATTCTTATATAGATATATATGGAGTGAATTAGTGGTGGAAAAGGGCTTGGCCGACCAACTTGAGTGTAGATATATATATATATATGGTTAGTTGAAGAGATGCCATGTTGAAGACTAATATTGGTTCATGGGAGACCAATTGGTTTGTGTAACTAATTTGGTTAAGGGAATTCAAGGTTTGGTCGAGAATGACATAGGAATTGGTTGAAGGAGAACTAGCTTGGCCAACTAGGTGGAAGGAAGACAAGTCTTCCAAGTTAAGTACCAAAATGTTTGTATAAATGGAAAAATGTTGGCCAAGGCAAGACAAAAGCCAAACCGTGACCAAAAATAAAAGGAAATGAGAGAACAAAACCAGTGAGCTTGAGGAAAGAGCATTTGGCTAAGGGAATAAGAAGAAAGGGAAGAAAAAAAAGAAAGAAGAAAGAAGAAAAAAGAAGAAAGAAGAAGAAAATAAGGAGAGCTTATTGGATTATTGGTGTGTTGGTGTAATTAAAGGGAAGGGGAAGAACCTTAAAAGAGGAGTTTCAAAACCCCGCTTTGGAGCCTAAAGGATTGACTTCAATTCCTCTTGAAGCTCTTCAAGGCTCGGCCAAAAAGAGAGGTAGGGAGATACCTCAACTTCCTCTAATATGTATTTGGTTGTAAAGAACCCTTCTTGAAACAATTCTTGTGTTGTGATGTGTTGGTGATCTAGAAATGAGTTATTTGGTGACCTAAGGTGGTTTGAGATGTGTTAATAACCTAGGGTTATTTAGTGTTAAATTGGTGACCTAAAATTGATGAAAGTGAATTTGGTAACCTAGGTATGTTGAAAGTGATTTTGGTGACTTGAAAATCCAATAACTTACTTGCATTAGCCCTAATTTGAAATCTGAAAATTTTGGGAATAAATTGTATATTAGACCTCAATTTAAGCTTAAAAACTTCATTCAAGTGTGTATGGAAATTGCCATAATTATTCTTGCAAAATTGCTAAGTTGTTGCGGGTTAAAGTGAACCTTGGAGTGCAAAATTGTAGAAAAATGCTACGGGTTTTTCCTTTAGCAAAACTGATTTGTTTCATGTTTAAAGTGATGTATTTGAGTTGAAATTGGTGTGGTTAAAGTGGCATTGCTTTTGAAATCCATTTGCTATTTTTAAGTTAATATTGTAAATTCATGCGTGGTATATAGGGCTAGTTGAGTTAAGTGGTGATTGGAGAATGTAAGAGTTATAAAATGATAAAACTTGTTGATTTTTGGCCGAGGATAGTGGGGTATGAAAAATAGGGAGGATCTTGAGATACCCTCGGGTTGAAAGTCCCAGAACCTGCGCAGGGTTGGTGTTCATACCAGTGGGTTAGTAGCCCACGAAATGATTTGTGTACGAAGGCGTATCGTCGCCCTGGACCGCGATCCTAAAGAACAATTAAGTGAAATAATCGTAATTCTTGTGGCGTATTGTCGCCCTGGGCTGAGATCCTAAAGCACGATTAAGTGGTACCCAATCCTCGATGAATGTGTGGAAGTGCGGTAAAACGGAAATTGGTTAAGACATAGCAGTGTGTAAAATGAAAACCTTGAACTCTTGCATGGTATTGATATTTGGTAAACTCTACATTTTTCATGGTTTATGTTACTTGCTTTTAACATACTTGAAATGTCCATTGTTCTACCTGTTCATTGTTTTCTATTCTGAGCATTGTGCATACATCATATATATATATTATTATGAAGTGTCGTGAGCACACGCAATTAGTGCTCACGTCCCTACAGATGTCATTGCAGGACCCACACAGGGGAATTAGATGAGCCTTGAGTCCAGCTAGGAGACTTGCAGGACACGCCGCAAAAGCTTAGCTAGTTTATGTATTTTGATTGATGTACAATTGAAAGGGAAATAGAAAGTTTATGTAACAATTTAGTTAATGTAAATGTATGTTGGTTATGGGATTGTACTGGCCCTAAGGCCATATGATGGTGGATGTATATTATTTTTGACTGTTGGGAAAATAATGGCATTAAGGTGCATTTATGTAAATTATGCCCTTATTTCCACTTTAAGATTTTGGCTGTTAGCCTATACTAGCTAGAGTTGGTATGCATGTATGGTCTGGTGGATATTAGTTAGACAGTGTGAATATTATGGGTAGGTTTATTTGTTACATGTCCAGGTTTCAAACATTGAAGCCTTTGTATAATAGAGGAGGTTTTGTGGGTTCATTTCGTGATCGTGGCATTGCTATGATATTGTTAACTCAGTTGATCATATTCTGTGTGTTTTTCACTTACCCCTTGGGTCCTCGAACCCGGAGCATGACAGGATGGTATCAAAGCCTAGGTCAGAAAACCTAGAGACATAGGATGTCTTGCATATCATTTTGCCTGATTATGTGACATATATGCTACACGCTTATGTGTTTACGTGCTCTTTATTAGCCTTGGGTTATCTAGCTTCGATTACTCTTACTAGTGGCACTTATCGTGGTCTATTATGCTGTGATGTGTAGAATACCACTAAGACGTGGAGTAGGTATGCGAGGCCGAGGTCGGGGCCGGGGCCGGGGCCGGGGCAGAAGAGTAGATAAAAGAGATGCCCCCATGCAGGGGTAAGCGATTAGTGCTTCTATCCAGCAGTAGCAGGAGGCCCAGTATAGTGCGGCGGCCGAGGTACCGCAGATGGCCGGGGCCGGAGAGGTGGCCCCTGGGGTGCCTGTGGTGCCCAAGCCTGCAGTTGCTAATGCCGGGGCCTTTTTCTAGCGAATGGCAGCAGCTATGGTAGCTTGGGTTGGTGAAGTGAGGGTCGGACCGCAGCCACAGGGACAAACGGGCACCACCTCGTTGAAAAAATTTAGGAAGATGAAGTCTCCTACGTATGATGGCGTGGCGGATACGGAGGTAGCGGAGCAATTCATAGACTGATGTGAGAAAATATTAGCAGCGATAGAGATTACTGAGCCTACTACACTTATTGTTTTGACCACATTTTAGCTAGAAGGCAGGACTTCAGCATGGTGGGATCATTTGAAGGAGACATGAGGAGTTGAGGGCCTCACATGGGAATGGTTCAAAGAAAGGTTTCGAGATCACTTCTTTCCATAGGCACTACGGGATGCCAAAAGGAGAGAATTTGCCAGTTTGATTCAGGGCAGTATGACAGTGTTGGATTATGAAAGGAAATTCTTTGCCCTATCTAAATATACACCAGAGTTAATCCCTACTACTCGCCTAAAGTGTAGGAGTTTTGAAAGGGGATTGAAGCCTGCTTTGAGAAATAGGATGGTGCCCCTCGGCCTGAATGATTATGAGTTACTTGTTGATAGAGCCATGACAGTGGAAGCAGATTTGAATAAGACCAGAACTATTGTAGAGGGCCGACGTGGCCGAGGCATAGGGAGCCAGCAGGAGGGGGAAAGTAGAAAGAGATTCAAAAGAAGTACATCCACCTCCTAGGTACAGCCACCACAGTCAGGCGGTACAGCCCCCAGACAGATGAGGAGGGTAGAAGGATTGGCCCCCGGACAGCCCATTTGTTATCACTGTTGACAGCCGGGGCATATGAGGTCTAAGTGTCTATTATTGGGACAACGGGAGTCGGCCAGTAGACCTGGCAGTGGGCCGATAGTAGAGAATCGTAAATGTTACCGGTGCGGGTAGGTGGGCCACATTCAGAGATATTGCCCGTAGCCTTCGGGCGATGCAGGATGGAGGATAGAGCCTAGGGGTCAGAGTTACTAGGGCAGCCGTTCCTCTATATCTGTGTAGCCGCCATTTCAGCTGAGAGGTCCCCCACCTGGAGCAGCACAGAGTGGGACGACGCAGCCACAGAAGGGAGCTTCTCAGGGTCAGAGAGGGGGCCGGCCTCAGGGTTCACAAGCACAAGGGAGGGTTTTTGCAGTGGCACAACAGGAAGCACCAGTAGAGCCTATGGTTACCCGAGGTATTTTTTGGGTTTATTCTTCCTATGCTACTATCTTGTTAGATACGGGTGCTTCTCATTCATTCATCTCCTCTCAGTTTGTATCTGCACTGAGGTTAGAGGTCACTTCTATGGATTTGTTACTACATGTTGAGATAGCAGTAGCAGGATTCTCCTCTTTAGCCACTATGTGCAATGGGGTTTGTGAGTTGTGGGTAGAGGATGTTTTTGACGTGAGAGAATTGGTGTTTAGTTGTGACTTGATTGTGTTAGAGATGAAGGGCTTTGATGTAATTCTTGGAATGGACTGGCTTGTTTCCTACCAAGCTAAAATTGACTGTCAAGACCGTAGAGTGACCTTGTCTACCCCTGAAGGAGCCTTGATTCGCTTCTTTGTAGACAGGTGTAAAATGCCTGATATGTCTTTAGGGGTGGCCAAAAGAAAATAGATTTGTGCACCCTGTTTGCCTGTTTGGTTATGGAAGAAGTGGATGAAGGGCAAAGAGTTGAGTTGCCATGAGTAGTAAAGGAATTTCCCGAAGTGCTCCCGGATGACTTATCGAGGTTGCCACCGGAGCGGAAAGTGGAGTTCTGCATTGATTTAGTTCTGGGCACAGAACCTATTTCTATCCCTCCCTACCGGTTGGCACCAACTAAGTTGAAGGAGTTGAGAACTCAGGTAGAAGATTTATTGGCTAAAGGCTTTATTAGGCCGAGTACCTCACCTTGGGGTGCACCGGCACTATTTACTGCCAAGAAAGGCGGGACGCTTCAGATGTGTACAGACTACCGGAAGCTCAACCAGGTAACGATTAAGAATAAATACCCACTATCGAGGATTGATGACCTATTTGAGCAGTTGAAGGGATTTGTATTGTTTTCCAAGATTGATCTTCGGTCTGGTTATCATCAGTTGCAAATTTGGGATGAAGATAATTCCCAAGATAGTATTCAGGACTCGGTATGGCCAGTACGAGTTCCTGGTAATGCCGTTTGGGTTGACAAACGCTCTGGCAGTCTTTATGGACTTGATGAACAGAGTCTTTAGGGAGTTTCTAGATAAGTTCGTGGTGGTGTTTATAGATAATGTGTTGGTATACTCCAAGTCTGAGGGGGAACATGAACAACACCTATGACTGGTACTCCAGCGACTGAAGGACCACCAACTGTATGCCAAGCTAAGTAAATATGACTTCTGGCCGAAAGAAGTTAAGTTTTTAGGGCACGTAGTAACACTGGAGGGAGTGGTAGTAGATCCCTCTAAGATTCAAGCTGTCATGGAGTGGTCTCAGCCAAGGACTGTATTTGAGATATGAAGCTTCCTCGGGTTGGCTGGATACTACCGTAGATTTGTTTTAGATTTCTCACGGTTGGCAGCTCTGTTGACTAGATTGACGAGGAAAGGGGTGGAGTTTGATTGGAGTGACACCTATGAGCGGGATTTCCAAGAAATAAAGAGAAGACTGACCACCGCACCAGTACTTATCATCTCGGAGAGGGGGGTAGGATACTCAGTTTACTGTGATGCTTCAAGGGAAGGACTGGGGTTTGTCCTGATGCAAAAATGGGAGAGTGATAGCTTATGGCTCCAGGCAGTTGAAGATTCATTAAAAGAATTACCTCGTACATGATTTGGAGCTAGCAGTTGTGATTTTTGCTCTAAAGACCTGGCGGCACTACTTGTATGGTGAGAGGTTCGAAGTCTTTTCTGACCATAAGAGCTTAAAGTACATTTTTACACAGAAAGACTTGAACTTGAGGCAGCGCAGATGGATGGAGTATATGAAAAACTATGACTTTGATTTGCATTACTATCCCAGTAAAGCCAATGTAGTGGCGGATGTGCTGAGCTGAAAAACTAGAAGTGTCATGGCTAGTCTGTCAGTGAAAAAGTGGGAGTTGATGAGAGTAGCAAATGCGTTTGCCTTGACACTTGAAGAAGAGACAGAAAGAGGAGCATTATATTCTTTTGCTGTCTATGCAGCCCTAATTCATAAAGTGATTAAAGCTCAAAAAGAAGATAATGAAGCTAAGGAGCTTCAGAAGAAAATAAGGGGGTTGATGAATTTACCAAACTGGACAGTAGAAGATGAAGTACTTAAATACCAAGGCAGAATCTTTGTGCCCTTAGCTATTAGAAGTGAAGTCATGAAAGAATTCCATTACTCAAAGCTAGCAGTACACCCTGGGGGTACAAAGATGTATTATGACTTGAAAAGGCAATTTTACTAGGCCGGGATGAAGAGGGATGTGGCAGAGTTCATAGAAAGGTGCTTAACTTATCAGCAGGTAAAGAAGGAGCATCAAAGGCCAGTAGGGCTATTACAACCTTTGCCTGTAGCGGAATGGAAGTTGGAGCACGTAACTATGGACTTTGTGTCTGGGTTACCATGAACACGAAGGAACTGTGATGCCATCTGGGTAATTGTGGATAGAATAACAAAATCAACTTACTTTTTAGCTATGAAGATGACAGATTCCTTAGATTCTTTGGCCCGGTTGTACATTAGAGAAATTATGAAGTTGCATGGCACGCCAGTCTCCATTGTCTCTGACCGGGATCCTTATTTTGTTTTCCGCTTCTGGTAGAGTTTTCAAACAGCTATGGGGACAGATCTGTGTTTTAGTACAGTTTTCCATCCCTAGACTAATGGCCAGACAGAAAGGACCATTTAGGTGCTAGAAGATATGCTCCGAGCTTGTATCTTAGACTTTATAGGGAGTTGAGATGAACATTTGCCACTGGTGGAATTTGCCTATAATGACAGCCATCAGGCCAGCATTGGTATGGCACCATTTGAATCCTTGTATGGTAAGCCTTGTAGATCCCCGGTGTGCTGGACATAAGTTGGAGAGGCAGCTATTCTGGGACCAGAGTTGGTTCAGGAAACAAATGAAAAAGTAAAACTCATAAGACAACGGTTAGAGACAGCCCGAAGCCGACAGAAGAGTTATACAGACCAGCGGAGGCGGCCATTAGAGTTTCAGGTGGGAGACCATGTATTCTTAAAGGTGTCACCTCGCAAGGGGCACTTCCGTTTTGGCAAGCGAGGAAAATTGTCTCCCTGCTATATTGGTCCGTTCGAGATACTGGCATGGGTAGGAGAGGTGGCTTACAGACTGGCTTTGCCACCATTGTTATCGGGGGTACACGAAGTGTTTCACGTCTCTATGTTACGGAAGTATGTTCCAGACCTCACTCACGTGTTGAATTGGACAGAGTTGGAAGTAGACTTAGATACTAAGTATGAAATGAGGCAGTTCAGGTTTTAGACACTTGGGACTAGGTATATCGGGGTAAGATCATTCCTTTGGTTCGAGTGCTATGGAAATATCATGGCGTTGAAGAGTCCACATAGGAACGTGAAGCCGAAATGCGAGAACGATACCCCGAGTTGTTTTCTTGAATTTTGTAGCTTTTGGATGTATAAGTAGATTGGAGTTAACGTAATAAAATTTCGAGGATGAAATTTGTCACGCCCTTGAGTCCGGGGACCTGAGGGGTGAGTGTAAAACACACATAACATGAAAATCTGGTTATTATATCAGAGCAAGCACATTGGTCACGCAACGGACCCACAAAACCTCCCCTGCTATATCACGGTTTAAATTTGTCCAAACGGGTACCTAATAGAAATACCTGTGCAAAATATACTCGCTGCCAAATAACCATGCAGTGGTTTTATAAATTAACCATACAAGCTCATCCACACTCACATTAACCAATGTAAATGCATAACAATTTCACTATTTTAAAATTCCATAAATTTGTATACGTCTTAGCCTTATGGCCAATGCAAACCCAAAATCAAAAGAATAATATATACATTACAATGTTTTCTCAAAATACATTTACAATATGCAAAACTAGTCCCATCTTTGCAATAGCATGGACATCCCCTCTCTTTTGCTTTCAAGCCGCTCCTACTCATCCTGAGTAGGTCTTGCATGGACATCTGTAGGGACGTGAGCACGGACGGCGTGTGCCTATGATACTCCCATAATATAAGTATGATGCATGATATGACAAAATAACAATGA
>JAVXUM010156548.1:0-13592 GCA_035590655.1 Pouteria glomerata
GCCTGATACAAGAAGTGTTCGATTATTCAATTGATACACACACAAAATCAACTTAAATTCCAAGTATAAACAATAAAGCATCAATTACGTATAAAAGGATGCGAAATAGACATAACACTGTGTACTCAATGTTCCAACAATTGAAGATTGTATTGGAGATGTGTGGTAGAAGAGTGACTACTGATGCTTCTAATGTTAAAAGTGCCAAATATAGCCTGTACCTGAATCACATTTTCGCCATAAATCATCATTAAAGTTTATAAGTTAAACGCCTAAAACCCATAATAGCATACTTCAATTTTTTTTCTGTGTCCATTTAGCAGCATAGTGAAAAACATATGAGCTACTATCTAGGAAAGAAAAGTCAAAATGAGGAGCACCACTCACTAATAAGATCAAAATAAAAATGTAGAGAAAACAACAAAACTAAATATATATTAACCAACCTCTGCCTTTTGGTGTGATGACATGGACCAGGTCATCCACAGTTACATTGTTCCTTCCTTTCTTCCTTGTAAATGCCCTGACAGAAATAAATCAAAGATGGATTCTTCAAGCATCATGTGCAAGTGAAATGGAAATAAATCTTGTTGAAGACTAAATTTGCATATAATGTTAAAGTACCCCGCCCAAACCTAACATTGGCACAAGAGTATAAACTAAACCAAACCAAACCAAACTTTTTCCCACTAGGTGGAGTCGGCTATATGGATTTGACGACGCCAATCAAATCTATTAAATGCAATATCCTCCTTTAAATCCATGTAGGCAAAATCATGTTTAATAGTTAATTTCCAACTGTTCTTGGGTCTCCTTCTCCCTCTCCTACTCCTGACAATCTCCATATTTTCACACCTTTTAACCGGTGCCTCCATTGGACGCCTTCTAACATGACCGAGCCATCTTAGTCGATTTTCTCTCATTTTATCCTCAATCGGTACTCCTACTTTGCTCCTAATTTCTTTGTTCCTAATCCTATCTCTTCTGTGATCCCGCACAATCCATCTTAACATTCTCATCTCCGCAACTGCCATCTTCTGAACATGATTATACTTTACTGCCCAACACTCTGATCCATATAATAACGTTGATCTTACCACCATCTTATAATACTGTCCTTTAACCTTGAAGGAAACTTTTCGATCACAATAGACACCTGAAGCACTTCGCCATTTAGTCCACCCGACCTGAATCCTGTGACTTATATCCATATCAATCCTTTCGTCCTGTTGTACCATAGATCTAAGGTATCTAAAGTTTTCTTTTTCTACAATCTTTGGAGTGCCTAAACTTACTTCTATACTACTAACAGTCTTATGTTGACTAAAGTTACATTCCATATATTCCGTCTTGCATCGACTTAGTCTCAACCATTTTATCTCTAAAGTTTTCCGTCACAATTCTAACTTAACGTTTACTCATTCTCTTGCCTCATCTACTAAAACAATGTCATCTGCAAATAACATACATCACGGTACCTCATCCTGAATATGTCTAGTATCTCATCCATAACTAGAGCAAACAAGTACGGGCTTAACGCTAAGCCTTGGTCTAAACCAATCGTGATAGGAAACTCCTTAGTCTCTCTGCCAACTGTCCGTATAGATGTCCCACCTCTATCATACATGTCTTTTATTGACTCGATATATACAATACGCACTCCTTTCTTTTCCAATACGTTCCATATAGTCTCTCTAGGAACCCTATTATAAGTCTTCTCCAACACAATGACACCATATGTAAATCTTTTGGACCTTCTCTATACTGTTCCATTAACCTCCTCAGGAGGAGGATAGCCTCCGTAATGATCTCCCTGGCATGAAACCAAATTGATTCTCTAAAACGTTTATTGTCTTTCTTAATTTTCTCTCAATAAATCTCTCCCATAATTTTATCATATGGCTCATTAATTTAATCCCTCAGTAGTTTGCACAGTTCTGAATATCTCATTTGTTCTTATATATGGGTATAAGAATACTTTTCTTCAGGCATCTTCTTGCTCTTTAATAATACATTAAAAAGTTTTGTCAACCAATTTATGCCATCCTCCCCCAAGCACCTCCAACCTCAATAGGGATATTATCTGACCCAACTGCTTTCCCATTCTTTATCCTTTTCAATACTTGTTTTACTTCTTCCCTATTGATTCTCCTATAACACGTATGATTCAATTCTTTCTTAGAAGTGGTAAGTTACCCTGATTGTATATCACTATTGCTGCTTTTGTTAAATAACTTGTAGAAGTATCTCTTCCAACGCTCCTTTATCTCCTCTTCCTTTACTAATACATTTTCATCCTCATCCTTAATGCATTTAACTTTGTTTAAATCCTTGGTCGACCTATCTCTGCCTTTAACAAGCTTGAATATCTCTCTTTCGCCTTCCTTAGTGTCAAGTCGCCTATATAACTCCTCAAATGCCTTTGCCTTAGCCTCACTAACTACCTTTTTAGTTTCACGTTCAACTTTCTTATACCTCTCCAAGTTTACTTCATTTTGATCCTTTTGCCAATATTTAAAACACTCTCTTTTTAACCCTTATCTTGTCTTGGCCAACCTCACTCCACCATCAAACCTCTTTCTGTGCCAGCGCACTCCTTTTGGATTCTTCTAAAACTTCTTTTCCTACTCTCTTAATACACTCTGCTACCTTATCCCACATAATATTTGCACTCTCATTTACCGCTTAAACATCTTCATCTAGTACTCTTTCCCTTAGTGTTGGTGACTTATCACCTTTCAAGTTCCACAATTTAGTCCTTGAGCATCTATATATCGTCTTTCTTTTAATCCACCTTTGGAACTACACATCTATAATCAACAGCCTATGTTAGGAAGTCAAGCTCACCCCCGGTATAACTTTGCAATCAACCTAGAACAATTTATCAAAATTTGGTAGTGCAAAAACATAGGAGGTTGTCAATTTTTAATTGATCAAATTAAAGCTATTTTCAATGACCTATGACCGAGAAAGTCATTTTTGCTTCATATAATCAATAAGGAGAACGACAATGGTGCTAAAATTCAATACAAATCATTGGTAGAAAGTACCAAGGGCATGGAAGCTCTCTTCTTTTGCTAATTATCCTCGAAATAGGTCATTCTACACAAATGACTAGTGGAAAGTACCAAGGCCTAATCTTTTCTTCATCCACCTTTATTCCCTCTGAAATAACCACATAGCCCCAAAAGATCAAGTTATTGGTTATGAAACTACACTTCCTAACATTGACAGAAAGAGTCTTCGTCTTTAATGTCTCAAATATCTCTTGCAAATGTACCAAGTGCTCCACCTCATCATGACTATGTATAAGGATGTTATCAAAAAAATAATAAATTTACCAATAAGAGGTTCAAAACCCTGATTCATTAATCTCATGAAGATACTAGGCACACTAGATAAACCGAATGGCATCACCATCCACTTGTGTAGACTATCTATTGTCTTGGAAGTTGCATTCCACTTATCATTGAACCAAATCCACTCTCCAAATCGATCTTGGAGAAGAGCTTTGCGCCTTGTAGCATGTTTAACATATCATCCAAACGAGAGATAGGGAAGTAATACTTCAATGTGATCTTGTTGATGGCTCCATTATCGAAGCACATACACCAACTACCATCCTACTTTGATGTCAATAAGACCGAGACGGAATAAGCACTCATACTATCACAAATTAAGCACTTTTGCAAAAGATCATTAACTTACCCTTGTAGGATCTCAAACCCCTTTGGACTCGTGTCGTAGTAAGGCAAGTTAGGAAGACTCACGCTAGGTATTGCATCAATTTCATGTTGACTATTCCTCATGGAAGGTAAACCGGATCACAAGTCATCAAGCATGATATCTTTCTATCAACTCTTGTGATGGAGATGCTTGATCTCCTTCACCTTTCACAACCAATGCCAAAATCTCGTTTGTTTCATGAATTCCAAGAATAAGGTCTTGAACAACTAGATATGCATTCCTTTTGTCCTTAGGCTTGGTAAAGGGCTTCTTATTCTCTGAGGGGATGAGGATAATCTTGATTTTGTCCTTGTAAAAAGTAAAAGTGTTATCCTTACCTCTATGAATAGTTTGCGTATCAAATTGCCATGGGCATCCCAATAGCATATGACAAGCATCCATGTCAACCACTTCACAAAGTACCTCAGCTTTATAATTCTGACATTAGAAAATGGGAGCATTGCTTAGTTACATTAAAGTTGCTAACTGCTTCGATCCATCCAATGCTATAAGATAAGGGATGCTTTTGTATAGGAAGTTGTAGTGTATTCACCATCTCCTAAGTTTCCTAACTTCCTCCATCAATGATAAGATTGTATACGTTTTTGCTTGACGATGTGTGTTGTGTGAAAATTTTTGTGCCATTGGATTTCCTACTATTGTATGCACGTGAGTCTTCGCACAAATAAGGAAATCCCTTCATTCGATTTGAATGTTGTCTTTTCCTTCCTCATAGGGAAACTTTTATTCTTCGTCATCGTGAAACTCTTCAATTTCACCTTGATGGGCCACTTGGTTAACCACCTGCTTTTGCAACCAGTTGTCAAAGTGACATCTTTGTTGGCCATATCTAAAGAACTAATCTCCGTGAAGGATGGCATAAAGATTACTCTTCTTAGGAGCCGCTAGATTTGATCTCAAATTTATTTGGCCCTTCCATGTATTACTAGATTGGCTAGGATTTTGAGAAAAATCTATTATAGCTTTATGCAATTTGAGCAAAGTAGGATTAAAAATTTGAGATGGATTAAGATTAGATTTCCTAGTTGGCTTAGGATTATAATTCCAATAGATTTTAGGATTCCCCATTCCGCCTTGACTTACTTGTGACTCAAAGCATACAACTAAGGAGATAGCTATTTCGAATAAGTGGAGTGGTTGTAGCATTATTTGCACTTAAATATTCAGACATAGCCCATTGATGAAACTTGCAATTAGTTAATTCTCGATCTCTAGAAGGTTGTGCCTTGCAAAAAGTTGATGAAATTATGTTAAGTAAGCATGGACATTTACCTTGTTGACAATTTTGGTATTGTTGAAAGAGAACTTGCTCATAGTCTTTGCGGAAAAAATCTTTTCGTGAAAAGTTCTTGAATCTTTGTCCATGTACAAACCTTCATGCTTCCCTAGTGAACTCATGTTGCTTGTAATTGCTCCCACCAAGTGGAAGCACCACCGTTAAGCTAGTAAACCACCAAGTTAACCTTCTTATCACTCTCAATCTCTTATGTACTCAAAGAAGTGTTCAACCTTGTTCATCCAATCAAGAAATTCTTTAAGTTCGAAATTCCCATCAAAAGATGGGAGATCCATCTTCATGCGGAATGAATCACTCTCAATCCCTACTGTTGAGATCCATGTGGTTAAGAATCCCTAGAATTTCAATGTGTTGAACATTGGTCTCATCCATGCATTACCCCAATCTTTGGTGTGCTAAAAACTATGATCACCATTGTTTAGGTTCCCCATTGAACAAGGAGCAAAAGGAAAAATTGTGTATACTCAATGGGAAAGGAAAAAATAGGAAAGACAAATTTGCTTTGATATCACTTGGCCCAGCAGCGGTAGGGCATTTAATGAGATATCATTCTCGAGTACGACAATTTGTCTATAAGAATGGCAACCTTGAACCCACAACAACCAAAGCAAGAATTTAAAAACTCTTAACTAATCTAAAATATATTGAATAACTGAATAAATGACTTATTTACAAGAGATTCTATTTATAGATAAAACTAACCTAACCTAACCTAATCCTAGTCAGTTTAGAAAACAGTTTTCTAACTATTTAAAGGAGTCTTCCTATCCAATCTATGAAAAGACATATAAGTTTTCCTAACCAATCTATAAAAAGATATATGATCTAAATCCCATAAGGATTACCAATAACCTTTGGCTCAAAATATAAAAACAAAATTAATTAAATAAAAATCTAGACTAATACTAGATAAAGTAGGAATCAAGCTAATCCAAAAAAAACTTCAGAAATTGTTTATTTTTTATGCCACTTCCTATTTCTTTCGATATTTAACCTCTCTCAAAGCTCTAGGAACTCTTCTTCCATGCGTCCTACGTCAGTCTCCCTCTATCAAGAAGTGCTCGTTCTCGAGTAAAGAAAAAGGATAGAAAGTGAAGCATAATATCCAAACAAATCATGAAAATTGAAAACCTTTGAAATAGCCAAGTCATGAGGAAGATTAACCATGTAAGCATTGTCATTGAGCTTTCAAAGTAGACGAACGTAGTCAATCTTCTTTATTTGAGCTTGTTGTAAGTACTGATCAGAAGCATTCTTCGTGAATATGAACCACTTTAGTGTGTTAGACAACAAAAAAATAAATAATAATAAGACGAATGTAGCCGAGACAATAATGCCAAGATGAATGTGTAGCAAAACAAGAAAAGATAATAGTAGAAAGATATTATTAATATATGTACATGTACTTAGTGTATTTAATATTTATGTATTTAAGGGATATGTACCTAGTCTAGATTCCTTATATACTATTTATTATTTGTATACATTGTATTAATATAAATACCAAGCAATGACAACGCATTTGGGTGTGTCAAATCTTTCAGTAAATTATTCTCCTCTTTACATGGTATCAGAGCATCAATTTTGATACCTTGGGCGTGCGTCACTATCTAATGTATCAAACACTGAGAGTCGTCATTGTCCAGTGTATCAGTTCTTCTTCAACTTAACCCCGAAAGAGCCTTCCCGTCACTATTGGAGCAATAGAGCTCTTTTAGATTGCTAGTTCAAAGAGTGAACCACCTTAAAGGAGTTGTCAGAGTTAAGCAACCCTAGTTAGAGAGCCACTGCCAAAGACCACCTCACTCACCGTCACGCGCCTCCCGTCCTTCTACGTGTGGGCCTCACGTGCCAGCTACCAAGCAGCGCATGTAAACACGACTCACCGGCATGTTGCCAGACCACCTACAATGCACTCGCCGTACTCCAGCGACCCTCCAAGCATCTTCAATTGCTATTTTTTGAACACTTTTTTGTCACCCTCATCTCACAGTCACTATTCTCTATGGTCTGGCAGATTCCATTCGCTTTTCCTTATTCCCTCTTACGAGAGTTGCGAGAGATCCCAGCCTTTGTAATTGCATTGTTATTGATGTAAATAGCCCCTGGTATCAACCTAATTTATGCTAAGGAATTGGGTCAACTAGTTCAAGGTTATAAAATATCTAGGTCGAAGGTCTAGGTAAGCTGCAAAATTTCTAAGGTTCAAGGGTTGATTCTATCTTTTTGCTATCCAAATAAAGTCCAATTTGTTGTACATGTTGAAGGATCAAAAACTCAGAAGCTTCTGTTTCGTTTCTGTTCTGTTTCTATTTGTCGGAACTCAGTTACGCGAAGAAGGCTTTGCCATCATAGACAATCATTGGGGTGTCATTGTTTGGTGCCAATGATTTCTTCAAATTTTTTCAAGAATAAGTTCAGTGTTGAAATTTGCCCCGCCACAAATGGCACATATAATCTCTTCAGATTCTTCTACTAACAAGCATCCACAGACTGTAACTCTTCCTAAAGAAGAGTGTTAAAGACTCCTATGGTATCAGAAAACTCATCAGGCCTCTCGTCTTTCCTCTTCCTTTGCTCAACAAAGTAATTCTATTACATGTCTCTCCGCTCATTCTCCTCCCTCATAGATTATAGACTCTGGTACTTCCAATCATATGTATGAAACATCTTCATTATTTTCTAGTATCTAATATTCTACCTCTCTCCTACTAGTTACATTAGCCAATGGGTCAACTATCGCAATCAATGGTGTTGGTAAAGTCATTCCTTCTCCTTCTATTTCTCTAACATCAGTATTCTATCCTCCTTTTCCTTTTAATCTTATGTCTGTTAGTCAATTTATCAAGTACCATAATTGTTCAGTGACTTTCTTTCCTAATTCTATTGTTATTCAGGATATAATGACAAGAGAGAAGATTGGTGGAGGGCATGAAACTAAAAGAGTCTACTATCTTAAAACCGAGGTGCCTAGAACCTGTCCTGCAATAGCTTCACCCTTAGAAATTCATTGTCGTCTTAGTCGTACATCTTTGAATTGGCAAAAATGCATGGTTTCTATTTTACATCATTTACAGTCTTAAAATTGTGAATCCTGTCAGTTGGGAAAACATCATCGTGCCCCTTTTGCTCCTCAAGTCAATAACAGATCATCAAGTCCATTTTTATTAGTTCATTCAGATCTTTAGAGTCCTAGTTGAGTTACTTCAAAATTGAGGTTTCGGTATTTTGTTACCTTTATAGATGATTTTTCAAAAATAACATGACTTTATTTGATGAAAGATCGTTCCGAGCTGTTTTCTATTTTTCAAGCTTTCTGTGCTAAAACTAAAACTCAATTTAATTTATCTGTGCAAATTCTTTGTAGTGCTAATGCAAAAATATATTTTTCCAAACCTTTTGCTGCTTTCATGACCTCTTCTGATATGCTCCATCAATCTTCTTGTTCCCGTACTCCACAACAAAATGGGGTAGCTGAACAAAAGAATTTACACCTTATTGAAAATGCTCAGTGTCTACTTTTTCAAGTGAATGTTCCCAAAATTTTTTGGAGTGATATTGTTTTAATTGCATGTTATGTAATCAATTACATACCCTCTTCTATGTTCAAAGACTTAATTCCTCATTCTGTGTTGTTCCCTAACAAATCTTTGTTTTCTCTTCTACCCCGCATTTTTTGGTGCGTTTCATTTGTCCTCAGCTTGCACCTGGGATTGATAAATTGGATGCCGTGCTCATAAGTGCATTTGTTCCATCTCTAGCTTCCAGTGCTCTACCATCTGCTTCTCCTATATTGCCAGCTCCCGTAAGTACTTTAGATGTTTCTATTTCTCTTCAGAAGGGTACAAGTTCTTGCACTTCTCGTCCTATTTCTCATTTTGCATCTGTCAAACAAGTAGATTAAGAAGAATGGCACACCACCCACCCAGCTGGGTGCTTGTGTATTCATTTATACTAATCAGAAATGAGATTATACATATTCTAGGGAGACTCTACAAGTTCCATAAATCTACATACATCCTACACATTTATGCTATAATTAATGTACCTACATTAACATACATTAACATTCCCGCTCAAGCTGGAGCATATATATCATATATTCCAAATTTGTTATAAATATATCTTACTCTAACTCCCCCTAGTGCTTTAGTAAATAAATCAGCCAATTGATCTTTAGTTTTGACATGACTCGTCTTGATGACATTCTGCAAGATCTTTTCTCTGACGAAATGGCAATCAACTTCAATATGCTTGGTTCGCTCATGAAACACAGGATTAGAAGCTATATGGACAGCTGCTTGATTATCATAAAATAGTTTCATAAGCTGCAACCCAGAGACTCCCAATTCAGCCAACATATGAAATATCTAAATCAACTCACAAGACGATGTGCCATAGCTCGATACTCTGATTCTGCATTGGATCTGGCCACCACAGTTTGTTTTTTACTTTTCCAAGAAACCAAATTTCCGCCTACAAAGACACAATATCCTGTAGTGGATCGTCTGTCTAACGGAGAACCAGCCCAATCAACATCCGTATAACCTTGAACAAGAGTGTGGCTATTATCCTTATACAACAATCCACATCCCGGTGCACCTTTTAGATACCTCAAAATGCGAATAACTGCATCTTAATGACTAGAACGAGGTGCATCAAGAAATTGACTAACGACACCTGTAGCGAATGAGATATCTGGCCGAGTCACGGTTAGGTAATTAAGTTTCCCGACTAACCTACGATGTCTTCCTGGATCCTATAATAATTCTCCTTTATCTGCCAAAAGTTTTGCACTTGGATTCCTTGGAGTATCAGTTGGTTTGGCTCCCAACATGCCGATCTCTAATTGCAAATCAAGTACATACTTTCATTAGGAAAGAGCAATCTCTTCTTGTGATCTTACAATTTCAATCCCCAAAAAATACTTCAAGGAGCCCAAGTCCTTGGTATTGAACTTAGTTTAGAGAAACAATTTCAGATCATGAATACCTCTTGCATCATCACCAGTGATTACAATGTCATCCACATAAACTAGCAACCAAATTTTTTCATGAGAGGAATGACAATAAAATACAGAATGATCAACACCACATTATGTCAACCCAAAATTCATCACCTCAGTACTAAACCATCCAAACCAAACCCGAGGAGATTGCTTTAGACCATACAATGCTTTCTTCAGTTTGTAGATTAAGCCGAACTCCCCCTGAGCAACAAACCTAAGAGGTTGCTCCATATATACCTCTTCACTAAGATCACCACGCAAAAAGGCATTTTAAACATCCAACTGGTGAAGTAGCCAGTAAAACATAGCAGCAAGAGAAATGAGAAGCCGAACAGAGGTGATCTTAGCCACAGGAGAAAAAGTCTTTGAAAAGTCTAGTCCATAGATCTGGGTGTAGCCCTTAGCAACAAATCGTGCTTTCAATCGATCAACAGAACCATCAAAATGGACTTTAACATTATACACCCATCGACAACCAACAGTTGACTTTCCATGAGGAAGAGCAACCAAGTCCCAAGTATCATTGGCCTCAAGAGCAAACATTTCTTCTTCCATAGCAACACGCCATCCAGGGTGAGACAATACTTCAAATAGAGAGTTAGATATAGAAACAGTGGACAAAGAAATGACAAAGGCATGATAAGAAGGAGACAATGAGGCATAGGAAACAAAATTAGAAATAGGGTAAGAAGTGCAGGTTCGTGAACCTTTCCGAATGGCAATAGGAAGATCAAGGTCAGTGATGGCAGGCTCAGGAGCAGGATCTGAAGATATCAGAAAAGAAGATGGAGCAACTAAAACATCAGGAATAGACTTTGGAGCTACCTGTCGTCTGGTGTAAACTTGCAACTCATGACGAGAAAGACGAAAAGGGAAAATTATAGGCAAGGGAAGACTATCATTTAAATCAGACAAGGATGACACATCAGAAAAGAAATGAGTATTTTCATTACATCGCACACACAAAGTATCGATGGAGAGATGGACTATAACATCGATACCCTTTCTGTAACCTAAAATACCCCAAAAATAGACACTTAAGAGCACGAAGGTCAAGCTTGTTTGTGCTATTATCGAGTTAATGGACAAAGGCAACACACCCAAAGACACGTGAAGGAAGTGGAAATGGTGATGTTTGTGGAAACAGCACAGAATAAGGAGAACGACCCTTGAGAACCGAGGATGGCATCCTGTTGATCAAATAACAAGCAGTGAGAGTAGCATCCCCCCAAAAACTCTTTGGAACTTTCATATGAAACATCAAACACCTGGCTGTTTCGATAAGATGCAAGTTCTTTCTTTTAGCAACTCCATTTTGTTGTGGAGTGCGAGGACAAGAGGACTAGTGAAGCATGTCAAAAAAAGACATAAAATCAGTGAATGGTTTAGAGAAATATTCTTTGGCATTATCACTGTGAAGTATTTTGATAGTCACATCAAATTGGGTCTTAATTTCAACACAAAAGGATTGAAAGATAGACAATAATTCAGAACGATCTTTCATTAAATAAACCCATGTAACTTTGGAGAAATCATCAATAAAAGTAACAAAATATTGAAATCCCAATTTTGAAATAACACGACTTGGCCCCCAAACATCCGAATGGACCAAATAAAAAGAACGCAGAGACTTATTATTGACTCTAGGACTGAAGGAAGCACGGTGGTGCTTTCCTAACTGACAAAACTCACATTCCAAAGATTGTAGTTGACTCAGACAAGGAATCATAATTTTCAACTTATCAAGAGACGAATGACCAAGACGACTATGAACCTCAATTGGAGAGGCTGATGCAAAATAAGCTGATGAAAATGAAGACGAGCAAACCAAATAATAGAGTCCCTGAGCTTCATGCCCTTCTCCAATGTTCTCCCACATTTTCAAATCTTGAATAATCACAGAATTAGGAAAAAAAGGCCATTGAGCAATTTAGTTACTTGGTAAATTTACTTACAAAGAGAAGATTGAAAGATAAAAATGAAACATATAAGGCTGAAGATAAGGACAAGTTAGGAGATGGACAAATTTTACCAATACCCTTTACTGGATTAGGTGAACAATTGGCTGTGGTAATATTGAAAATAGGAGAATGCTGAAAATCAGAAAACAGTGAAGAAATTCCAGACATGTGATCTGAAGCACCAGAATTAATAATCCAGGATGTGTGCGAAGAGGTGGACATACAAGTCCTGTAGTAAACTTACCTCGATGGGCTAAAGTAGCTATTGGAAGTGATGCCTGCTGAGCTGTCTGATACTTAAGAAATCCGGCATACTCTTCTCCTGAAAGTGTCACAGTCGATGATTCTCCTATGCTAAGTTTTTCTGAAGAAGTAGGAGCATCAGATGAGGCTACATGTGACATATGGGTAGGCTTCCCATGAAGATCCCAGCAATTCTCCCTAACATGCCCAACACTTCCACAATTTGAACATTTGGGTTTAGCCCCACGACCTCGACTACGTTCACCAGACTGAGATGAGGGTTTAGGTCCTTAATTGTCAATGAAAGTCTGACTAAAAAGAGCAGATCGAACAAAATATGAAGTGGTGATTGAGTCCTTAGAAACAGCCCCCATAACTCTAGAATATGTTTCTACAAATGAGGGAAGAGTAGCTCCACTGAGGATCTGAGCTCGGACCGGCTCGAACTTAGAATCTGGACCGACAAGGAAACGAAGTACCACCATTTGTTCTTTTTGCTTCTGCATCTCATTGATATCTGTGGACAATGGTTGCAAGGAATTAAGGCTATGTTTGGTACGTGGGAATGGAATGGAATCAATTTCCATTTTAACTTATTCTCATATTTGGTATTAAAAAATTAAGTTAGAATGCTATTTCATGGTAATAGCTATTCCCATAATAAGTGGGAAAAATCATTCCATATTTTAAGTGATGGAATAGCCATTCCATTGAAATCAAAATTTAATCCAAAAAGTGAAAATAAAAAATAAAAAAAATAACTCCTTGATAATAAAAAAATTTTCTCAATTACTTCATTGATTGTAAAATGACCGTTTTACCCCTTAACCTTATTTTCAAACTAGATTCGAATCCCGGCTATAAAATGACTGTTTTAAGCTTAGGTCTTTTTTTTTTTAAATTCATATTTTCGACTTCTGAAAGGCTAATAAAAATATTCCATTGACATTAAAATTTGACTCAAAAATTGAAAAAATAAAAAATAAAAAAAGCAACTACTTTATAATAAAATTTTTTTATCAATTACTCCATTGGGTTGTAAAATAGCCATTTTACCCTTTGGCCTTTGGCTTTATTTTTGAGCTAGATTCGAATCTCGGCTATAAAATGATTGTTTTAACCCTAGATCCTTTTTTTTTTCAAATTTAAATTTTGAAATTTTGAAAAGCTAATAAAAATATTCTTTCATAGTAATCAATAACTATGCAAATTTTGATCTAATCCAAACTCAGGTTATAAAATTTCAAATTTAACCCTGAGTTCGTTTTTTGTCCAAATTTATATTTTAGGCTTCCCAAAAGATTAAAAAATATTTATTGATGTATTTCTTGATAAC
>JAVXUM010156568.1:0-13589 GCA_035590655.1 Pouteria glomerata
AATATTTTTCACTATTCATCTCTGAAAAATATGGTTTGTCACCAAACACCTAAATATCACTCAAACCACATTTTTCACCGTTTTTCGTTATTTTTCATCACACCAAACACCCCCTTACTTGTCAAAAATATTATTGTTAGTCGGTAAAAAAATTACTAAGTTTTATTTAATGAAACTAGTCAAATTTAGATAGAGAGGATGTTTGACTGTCCAAAAAACTAAAAAAATATAATTTGGTTAAAATTTTTTATTTTTTTTAATAAAATTTTGTTACGTGTTATTTTTATAATTATTTTTTGTAAATGTTAATCATTCAAATTGTCACGCCTCTAACATAAATTGTCTGAGACAGACGGTATAGAAAAATAGGGACCAATAAAACAAATAAAATATGTACCAAGGGTCAAGTCATAAAATAATAATATTCATCAGAGTAACTACATTCGTCCCAAATCCTCATATTAAAATAAATATACAACATCATCTAATTTAAATCTCATAATCAATGGGATCCACAATCCGAGTCACACAAATACAATACAATAATCTAAATAAATATAAAATCATCTCTAGGTCATCCAATAGTTAACTCAATTCGGAATGCTCACTACCTTGCCTCCATGTATCACTTGCAATATGGATGGGGTGAGCTAACTAGCTCAGTAGGTAGGACAATACCAGTGTGCACCAGTGTACGTATATAACAGATCATATATACACAACAGCATAATATAAATATGTATCTCTCATGCAATGTAATAAAATGAAATGTCATGACTATGCATCCTGTTTCTCCATCTACCCCTAACCTTATCCTGGGACGGATGACACTTAGTAAGGATTTCAGTCAAGATACGCACGGTCACCAAACACACCGTTTCAGCGGTCACGACAAATGCATATACAAATATATATATATCTCATATTCCTGTGGGGAATCGAGTTACACCCCCATAGGTATAAGACTCAAGGGTTCCGAGTTACACTCTCTGACCCTTCCACTAGATAACCGAGTTATACCTCTAGTCAGGCATCCACCTATCTTAGGTAGGCATCCGTTATGTCAAGCAGGCAACCGGCTGCAGTTCGAAAAAATATCCAATCCATAACTCCCATATTAACGTCTCAACTCCACATGACTAAGCTCTAGCCCGTTCATAAAATCTGGGGATCATCCGGTGTTATCACAATCCATTTGCTCAATTTTAATATATAACAATCGTACATTGGCACGTTACAATCTATGACACTTTTGGCCAATCCATACACATAATTTCCACCGGATGAAACCACCCCAAATCTTAATGCACATGATATACTCAATCATGGAATCTAAACATTTCTCAATATAAAAACATATTCACATCCATTCATTGGATGTTTTGAAATTCATTTTATACATTAAAATCAACAATTATCGAGTTCAGAGACCAAAACAAGCATCTGGAGACAGAAAGAAGTAAAAAGGTACAAAACAACACTCGGCCGTCCGGACGCTTCATCCGATCATCCAGACACTCGAAGCGATCGTCCGGATGCCCAAGACCTGGAACCTCTGCTGGTTCGTTCCAATTTCAGTCCAACCTCCATTTCATTCAATCCAAACCCCGATTCAACCCAAAACTCAACAAAAAACACTAAAATACTTTCATATCATGTTTCATAACTTCAATTTAAGAAATAACTAAAAAATATGCAAGATCCATCAACCTATATGCATATATATATACACACAGACACATATATATACATATATATACAACTTTTTTTATATTTCACAAAAACATGCATATATATACACCAAAATGTTCCGTACGACGTCTAGAACACGAATCTAAGTCCTACCTACCTCGAATCTGAATAGAAATGGAGAAAAATGAAAAAAACCACTTTGAGCTCCGAACTTCAAACTCCGATTTCTCCTTCTTCGTTTCGAATCTCGCGAAACGAATGGCACCACGTTGATCACGGCGTCGAGAACTTCTCAGATTGACTATTCGTTTGCTCCAAAACACTCTCTCTCCTCTTTTCTCTCTCTTCTTCCTCCTCTCCTTCTCTCTCTCTGGTTCAGCTGAAACCAAAAAAAGAAAAAGAAACCAGGGAAGAAAAGGAAAGAAGAAAAGAAGAAAAAAAAGAAAATATATCTGAGCCCTTAACTCACTTTGTCCAACATAACATCATTATGAGCTAACTCAGTTCAGGAAAAATAAAATAATCCATTTAAACTCATTTTAAATATTTCATTTATTCAAAATAATACAAAATATCTCAAATTTAAGATATCGGGCATTACACAAATACCTTCGTAGGTATAAAAATCGATTTAGTAATTTTAGGATGTTATAATGAAAATTCAGTATACAATATTAAAACTTAATTTATTATATAATATTTAAGTTTAATTTACCCCTATAATAATCTTTTTGTTTATTTTTTTATCCTTATAGTCAAATCAATATGGAAACTTTCCCACTCGGAGGCCAGAAAAACATCGCAAAAACACAATTAGTTTAACGACGTCGTTCCATGGGCAGCTCGTTTGCCGGCCAAATGCGGAAGGAAAGAAAATGCCTTCGATGAGTTTTGAAGCAGGTGAAAAAATGGCGAAGGGAACAGCAGTGGTCGGGGGGCAAAACCTTCCGGCAGACGTGACTCAGCTGATCGATCAGTTGGAGCGCCATTGCTTGGCCCCCGATGGATCCCTCGTCTCCAAATCTACCTACTACGATCTCCAACTCGTACTCCCTCCCTCTATATAGACATATGTTTACACGTATATGTACATGCATTTTTCATATTATCTGTTAATGCTGCTGAATCTTCATTAATGGGCTGATTGGCGTTGCAGGCCAGAGAGGAAATGTCGAGGGAGAGATTGCGCTACTTGGAAGCCATGGTATTGTTAATTTGGGAGTTTACCTCCAAGGCTAGGGTTTTATGATTTTTTTATTTTTTGTTTTGGAAATTTGGAGAATTTTTTGTATTTATTAATGGGTTTGTCCTGGTGATGTTTTTTTTTTTTTTTTGGTTTTTTTTAAAGGCGATTTACTGTGAGGCAATTGCGATGGTGGAAGAGTATCAGCAGGCTATTTCAGTGGCTAATCTTGGAGGCATTCGAGACGTCCATGGTTTATACCCGCAGCTTGGTTTGAAGAACTCTCTTCAGGTTTCAAATTCCTATTTGTCAAGTAGTTCCTTGGTCCTTTTAGGAAGTTTGGCCAATTAGTATTATTAGGGTTTTGTGGGTCAGTCTAATCATAGAATGATCATTTTATGTAATAATGTATCCAAAGGAATGGGTGTTGAATTTTGTGTACACATTTTGCATCTTGGTTTGTAGTAAATTATCATGTAACCAGTGAATTGACAATTTAACTTGAAATTTATTATTTGCAATATTGCCTTATCTGTAACATAGACGTGCTCAAGCAGAAAACTTGTATTGACAACGTAGAGCTAAAAACATTGCAAACAACTAGCCTTTAGCTGTTTCCTTGTTTAGTAAAGTGTTGGTCTTATTCTTTTGGCAAGGTAGTGAATGTTAAAATGACAAGAAATGTGATCAGGAATCCATTATATTTCAGGTTTACGAGACACTTGAGCATCGGATGGTTGTTGCCGAAGCGGCTCAAAAACTGAGGCTTCCTTTGATATCTAAAGATGGTGAAATTCATGAAGAAGAAATTGAAAAATGGAGTATAATGTCAAGAAGCTCCCTTGACAGCACCAGTACCTGTGTCACCATCAGCTCAAGCTCAAACTCAACTAATTATACTAATATTTCTGCACTTAGCACTGGTGGTGGTGCAAATATTGCACTTCCTAGCAGCGCCAATGATGCAGCTGAACCTGGAGTAGGTGGTGTTCCTAATAGATTTCTTGGCATAACGCCTGCTTATTTATGCCAAACTCAGCACCAACAAGCACCATTATCCATGGTATGATACTTTAGATAAGATTTTTTGTGCATTTTCAGAGATATTTGGTCTATCTATCTGCAAATGTATTTATTATGGTTTTTAAATTATTGTTTACTTTATGATCCATAATTCAGTATACCCTTATTTCTTCCTCTTTCACTCTCTCTCTCCCCCCTCCCTCCAAAAAAAAAAAAACAAAAATGTAAACTCTTTAATATTGTTAATTGAGAAAAGATTTACTTCCTGTTTGATTGTAGGACATGACTGCCGAGTACCAGATTTCACTTTTTCATGAAATTGAAGATCGATTGAAAGCTAAATGTGATAAGTTATCAGGTGCCTTTGTGGTAGATGATATTGGTCAGTCTTAAATACTCTCTCCCTCTCTCTCTCTCCCCCTACCTCACCCCTCGCGAAGCACATGTGAACATATTGCTTGTTTACCCCATGTGGTGTATCTTTGTGACATACTTTTAAGAGTTGAGTGCCAGACTTTTGTCAAGTCCAGCATGAGGCATCAATATAATTGTGCATTATGGCCGATGATTTGGTCGTTTGCATTTCAGAGATGTGGATTATCTCTAGATTGATAGCCATGATGCCTGAATAAAATGTGTTTTGTGCAAAGAATATTTCAAAATAAGTGCTGACTTCTCTTAGTAGGTTCTTTTGAGTAAATAAATGTTGTTCTTTATGGGGGAGATGTGGAAGATTCACCCACAGAAAAGAGATTATGTTTATAATATTACTCCTCACTTGGTTTTGCAGACATTTCAACTGGCAATCAAAACTCAAATGCACGGCTTCCAGAAAGGTTGTGTTATTCTCATGTTTTCTTTATTTGTCGAGTAATGACTCTCTTAAATGTGAAATCCATGGTGATATATTCTATTTAATTGTTTGAAGGTTAAATAAAAGCAGTATGGTAACACACAAACCAAGGTGTCGTGTTTTATATGCTTGTTGCCTTTAAGCTGAGCATGATTTGTAGCTAGCTATATCTGATTGAGCAAAGTAACAATTCTAATTTTTAAGCTTTAAAGCCATTTCATTAATTATTATTCATCTTTTTGCCTATTATTTTATGGTGCAGTTTTTCATTTTTTGGAGTAGTGAGCATTGCTAACATTGTTCTTGAATTCTATGCCCTTGGGGCTTCTTGTTCTGGAAATGGTTGTTGCTTTCTTTCTTGTAGTGTTGTTTCAGTTCAAAACGGATAACATGGCGAGTAAATTTCGATTCATCTCATAATTTCTATAACTTAAACAGCAATGCCAAAAGAACATGTGATTCTTGGATCTTTCTTCAACAATGTATGCCTATTTCCAAACTACCCAAAGCAGCCACAAATCAATTGCTTTGTCTGCACTTCAAACAATATTTAGAGCCTTGTTTATGTGGTTCTTGCTGATCATTTGAACAGGGTAAAATTAATTATTGAGGAGATTGAGAGGGAAGAGGCAGCTCTGAGGGAGGATCTGTATTCTGCAGACAGAAAATTTGCAGAATACTACAATGTACGTGGACTATAACTTTCTAGTGTTAACAAGGCTAGGCCCTGTGATATAATTTAATTGTCATGACTCATACTAGGGAGCAAATGCTATATCTGACAATATATTACTTGTGAACCATGTTGTCCCTGAAAAGGTCTTAGAGCAGATACTTGGTGTGCTTATCAAACTTGTTAAAGATTTAAAGTTGCAGCATCAACATAAATATGTAAGCTTGCCTTTTATTTATATATTTTTGTTACTCTGAACATATAACTGGATAAAGTGCATGCAATAGTATAAGGTAAAATTGCTTTCCATAAAATAATGTTCTTTTCTTTTACTTTTCTTTAATAAATAAAGTACTGTTCTTTTGTTTCTTGGACGGATGTTCCTGAAATAATTTAATTAAACACTTAATAGGATGAACTGCAAAAAACTTGGCTGTGCAAAAGATGTGAGACTATGAATGCAAAATTGAGGTTTGTCTCTTACTACCGTTTTCTGCTTATTCTTTAAACAATTAAATGTTTTTTTATTTTTTATTTTTTATTTTTGAGCTTAAATAATAACTATATAGCAGCTTTAAAATAATTCATATGGAATTTAGAGAATGTTAAGAGTAACTTAGTAGATTCTTCTAGTGGCTAGGAAGACAACAAGCATGTTTTAGTGGAGAAGAAATGAGAAATGCTGAAGTTTGGACAAGGGTTGCTTCCATTTTCAAGAATAACAGAGGGTTCTTTTTTCTTCCGAAGTTCCAATTACTTAATTGTCTACTACTACAGACTGTTTTTTTTGTAGAACTTCAGTATCAATTTGACTTGATGCTAGAGTTGTGAATTATTATCCTAACACTCGCATCAATCTACTTTTAAGATGCTAGAGTTGTGAATTATTATCCTAACACTCGCATCAATCTACTTTTACACAATTTACGCATACCATGATGGTCCCATATTTTCCTGTATGCATGAATGCAGGGGCTGGTCAATTCTAATTGGGGCCCAAGTTGAGGTGAATAATGAGGCTTCTTTTATAGAATTAATGTAAAAAAAAAAAAAATCATCCTATCTTCATTAAAAATAGTTTCATTAGATGTTGGAATACTATTATGAATCTTACCATAATTCTCATCTAGTTTTACTTTTTCTAATTTTCTAAATCTATTTGATCTCATGATTGTTATGTTTCTAGGTACTTAATCACAATTAATGGGCCATTTTGTTTATTAGAAAAAATAAATATATCAAGAGCTCCTTTCTTAGATTGGATGATTTTTGTTTTCCTCTTCTTTTTTTTTCCCCTTTTTTTTTCCTAGTGTTTCTTATCCAAATTCATATTTTTTATTAGACATTTTAAATTAGGGAAAATATTGCCAAATAACTAGTTAATACAACAAGCACCAGCTAGATAGGCCTAAGAAAAAAATTTGGAATAGTTAAAATCACAATGTAGCACTACAATGAAAAGTTTCAATATAATTAGAAGAAAATTGTAAAATGTAAAAGTTAACCTTTTATCAATAGGATGTTAATCTTAGCTCGGACTCTTAGAGTTAGAAGATTGATTTTGTTGGCATCAAGTATGTGAATCTTAATTAGGACTCCTTAAGACTTTAGAGTTCAAATAATGTTGGCGAATCTCCAATTTAATCAGGGTTTTGAAAGTTATTGTGGGAGACTTATTTGAGATCCTAACTTGAGTAGGCCTTGGTGTATGTTATTTACAGATGACATTGTTTTAGTAGATGAGACGAGAGAGGGAGTGAATGCTAAGTTAGCATTGTGGCAGGAAACGTTAGAGACAAAAGGGTTGAGGCTAAGTTGATACAAGACAAAATATATGGAATGCAAGTTTAGTCAAAATAGGACAATTGGTAACATAGAGGTAAGTTGCACTCAAAAGATTGTAGAGAATGAAAACTTTAGATATCTAGGATCTATGGAACAGAAGGATGAAGGGATTGATACTGATGTAAGTCACAGGATTCAGATCGAGTGGACCAAATGGAGGAGTGTTTCAAGGATCTTGTGTGATTAGAAAGTCCCCCTCAAGGTTAAAGGAAAGTATTATAAGGTGGCGGTAAGACCAACGTTGTTATATGGATCAAAGTATTAGGCAGTAAAGTATAATCATGTTCAGAAGATGTTAGTTGCGGAGATGAGAATTCTAAGATTGATGTGCGGGATCACAAGGAGAGATAGGATTAGGAACGAAGAGATTAGAGGTAAAGTAGGAATAGTACTGATTGAAGATAAAATGAGATAAAATCGATTAAGAAGGTTTGGTCATGTTAGAAGGCCTTCAACGGAGGCATCTGTTAAAAGGTGTGAAAGTATGGAGATTGCCAGGAGTAGGAGAGGGAAATGGAGACCCAAGAGCAGTTGGAAAGAAACTATTAAACATAACCTTGCGTACATGGATCTAACGGAGGACATAACCCTAAACAGATTTTATTAGCATCGTCAAATCTATATAACCGACCCCACGTAGTTAGAAAAAGGCTTGGTTTGGTTATAGGTAGGAGATCTCTAATTTAAGTTATTATAGTATACTAGGATACTTTACTGTTTTTCCCTTTTTTTTTCCTTTTATGATATCTTTCTATTCTAAGTGGGTTTCTAGGAGGCTTTATTTTTTTATTTTTTATTTTTTATTTTTATTTTGATTGATGAGATCTCTATCTCAAGTAGATTTCTAGATTTGTTATAGGAAAACTGAGAGCTCCTATTATAATAACAAAATTAGTATTAATATATTTAAAAGAATTCAAATAATAATGCCGCCTTGTTATTTGCGAGGCCTTAGGCGGTTGCCTAAATCACCTAAGCATTGATTGGCACTGGATGAATGGTCACATTTTTTTGTTAGTATATTGTGTTTTCTTTTTGTGTGGCACTTCAAGTGAACAAATGTTGGTTATGAATTTTACTAGATGTTTTCCAAACAACCCTGGTTGGATCATGCTTTACAGAGTTGGCTAGAATTGTAAGATATTTTAGTTCAGTTCGATTAATGTTTAAAGCCATGGTCATAATTCCAAAATGAAGAAAGCCTTGTGATTTTTTTGTGAGAATGCAATTGCATGCTGTAGTCATTTATCGGCCCCATTTGGTACCAGCTTTTCTGGCTTTTTGCTTCAGAAAACCTTAAAAACACAGAAGCAAAAAAGGCTAAAAAATTATAGCTTTTTCAAGCTAACTTTTCAGCTTTTCACGGGCATGGAAGGTTTAAGATTTTTATTAACTTTCCGAAAGGCCTCAATTTCCACAATTCCTAAAATACCTTAATATAAAAATCTAAAAACCAAATTTACCCCAACTTGTTTAATAATTATATTTAAACAAATATATCCTTTTAATAAATTAATGTTGCTGAATTTCTAAAATTTCATTAAAAAAATTTAATTTTAGCCTTTTTGATGACCAAATATAATATAATACTATTGAATCTATTATAAAGGCACTATGGTAATTTTCATACAAACTATCAAGTTTTATTTTAGTCAGTACCAAACAACTTGTGTACAAAAATCTGAATAAAAGTTAGCTTTTTTGATGGGTTACCAAATGGCTTTTTCTCATCCAGCTTAAATGCTCAACTTGTTTTCAGCTAGCTTTTTAGCTTATTTTATAGTAAACTGCTTCGGGTGGTTATGTTTTCTAAAATGTTACACTGGTTTTTCTTTTACCACCAACAATTTGTGGAAACTTTCAGTTTCAAACCTTGTACTAATATAAAAAATTATGCTTTCTATTTTTGGTAGTCTCTGATACCTTCCATTATTGACTTAGGGTTCTAGAGCATATTCTTCTGCTCGAGACTTATACTCAAGAATCAATTCCAGCACTGCATAAAATAAGGTAAAGATAATGATGTTTCGGGTATTATCAAGTGGTTCACAGGGGGATTCTGATTGGTTTATATTTTGTTCTAGGAAATATCTGGTGGAGGCTACAGAGGAAGCTTCACTTGCCTACAACAAAGCAGTATGTTTTTCTTAATATATATCATGGCATTCTTGCTTTTGTTTCTTTTCCGTTCACTTCTTTCTTTTTGCCTTGGTGTGATTTTTTATTATGAACTCTCCTATGACAGTTAATGGGTATATGGAACATTTAAACGATCATCTTGTGAGGTTTTTTCCTTTGTGCTCAATCATACTACTTGCCTGTTCTAGAAACAGTGTGACAATTTGCCCAAAAGGGCAAAAAACATATTTGTCATCATTTTCTATATGCCATACTTCATTACTTTCACTTTTTATTGTTTTGGCTTTTTAGTAAAGGGTTGCTTTCCAGCTTTTACAATTTATTTGAATTGATGTTTCAACAATTTTTATATCCATTTGGAGTTTTGAAAATTGTTGAAAAATACTGAGAATTTCTAAAAGTTATTCACTTTTTATCTCATTGCACGAATTAAGAATCCACAACTTTTATCAAATTTTATTACTTCAAACACTCCCTAAATACTACGTTTTTAAAAACTGAAATGCAAATCCCATTAATCTGCCCCTTCCCTGGACCCTGGCTGTGGTCTTCCATTTCTTGTTCAAACTTCTGGACTCTGGCAGCAAATGCTGAGCCCAAATTTTATTGACAGATTTTTATTCCGATTACCATAAGAAATAGTGCCTGTTAGTGTTTGAATGTGTCTTGGTATACTGGTTCTAATCCTTATCCTTTTTACCAGGTTACCCGCCTTCGTGAGTACCAAGGGGTTGATCCACACTTTGATACAATTGCAAGGCAGTATCATGACATAGTAAAGGTAATATTAATCTGCATGGAAATTATTCATTTTAGATCTTGGGTTTATTCTGATTTTAAATTTTGCTCTGACAGAAATTGGAAAATATGCAATGGACAATTCGCCAAGTTGAAATGGACCTTAACCGCCTGCCAGATCACCCAAGCACCTAAATTGTAATGGTTATATTTGGTTCTTACTGTGTTGAGGCTGAGTTGAAGAAGTATTTGATGGTTTTCACAGTCGTTCACATTTTGGCCTTTGTCAATCATTATATATTTCGTATTTTGACCTTTGTTCATATAATGGTAACTAAAAAGAGATTCCCCCCTTTTTAGTTCTCCTTTTTTCGTGTCCATCTTTTGCCTTGAAATTCAAAATGTTGTTTCTATCTCTTTGTCAAATGTATTACAGGATTGCAGAAATTTTCGTAACTTGACCTTTTTGTCCATCTTATGCTCCACTTTGGTTGCTTAACCTTGCTGCATAAAGGCTAAAAGCAAAGAAGCAAATTGAGGGAGGTTTGTTTGTTGTTTGGGACCAGAGAAAAGAGGAAAAGGAATAACTTTATTATTGCTTCTTTCTTTTAATGTTTATACTTTTTATCCTCCAAGAGCTGGAGCAACAATAGACGTGTTATGTATATTGTAAAATTTGATTATTTATTTATTTATTTTTGGAAAGGTAACATTGAGTTGAGTTGGTCATGACTTTGATGGTTTACAACAAATCCAGGTGCATATTCGAAGTCCGGGTACAATGCTGTAGGAATATTTTTGTCATAATAAAGGAATTTGTCCTGATCAATCCGAATCTTTCTTTTTCATTTTCTTGCGGTCTCATTGACTAAAAAATGTAATACATAGGATATCGTTGAAGTGGACATGATATTTGATGAAATGCCTACGTAAAGTTTTTTTTTTTTTGGGTTTCTCTTTCTCCTGAGCGTATGAAAATTCATTATGGAAATAATTTCGCCCATACAACTAAAGGTCTCAATGACCTCAATATAAATGACATTAGCGAAATTGATCTTGCCTAAGTAAAAGTGAGTTTGCACCAAGTTATTGATTTCTATTCAGGCTAGATGCTTCAATTTATTACTAAATATTTTTACATTAAACTTGTTGAGTGTGAACTAACTTAAAATTTAATTACCCTCCAAAAATCATTCTACCCAAATAATTTATGGTCTCATTTTAAATGGCATTGAGTGGTGAAATTAATTCTAGCTGGGTCAAGTGTCTGTACAAAATACAACTAATTATTCTATTAAATGCGGATTTTTTAGAATTTAAAATTTATATGAACATGTTTTGAGTCGTCTTACTCAAATTCGATTAGTGATTTGACGATATTTGTTAAAAAATTCTCAAAGAAGCGAAAAAAGAATAAGAAATGGAGCATAAGAAGACTTTTCATCATTAGAGAGATGTAGAGAACTTGTAATGATAAAACGGTATTTATATAACAAATTTGATTAGTGATTTGACATAATAGTAAACTGCTTCAGGTGACACAGATAAACACTAATAAATAATAAGGTAAAACTTTCACAGAGAAAGAGAGAGCCATTAGTAAAAAGATGAAGTGTCCAAGAGAGAAATAGCACTTACCAATATACTAATTAGAATTAGTGTATGAGAAGAGAAAAGAATAAAAAAAGAATTACAATAGTTAATATTTTAATTAAAAAATTCAAATTTATAAATTTGAAATTTAAATTTTTAAAATTCACTTAAAATTGTAATCATAAAAATGAAATAAAAAATTATTTTATCAAAGGTCTTTTTTTTTTTTTTTGTTTTTTGAGTAATTTTCTCATCATAAGCAAACTAAAGGGAATTTAAGTAATTTTTCTAACAAAATCTTATTATTTACCCCCTATGGCTGAGCTGGCATTTCGAGATTCTTCTTTCTAGATTTGCCCCGGAGCTAGATTCGGAAGGGCAAGGAGGTGCGTTGAATTTACGCCGTCCATTGCGACCATCCTCATCAAGACTTCTTTCTCGCGTTATCGCGGATCTGGACCGTCCGTTATACCGACGCTTGTCCTCCACCACCGCCTCTCTTTTTTTATTTTTTATTTTTTTTGGCGGTGGCCAAGAAAGACGCGCCGTTGCACTTCTATATATAATCGCAACTCGTCCAGAGATATCTCTCATCGTCCGTGTATTGGAGGCGGCCTCAGAAAATTTCCGATTTCGCTTCTGGTAACGATTATATTCGAACCTTTTGTCTCTCCCTCTGTTTGTTTTCCATACGTGTTTTTGTTTTTGTATTATCTAAAGTGATTTGA
Organism: Pouteria glomerata; assembly: GCA_035590655.1. Lineage (NCBI taxonomy): Eukaryota > Viridiplantae > Streptophyta > Magnoliopsida > Ericales > Sapotaceae > Pouteria > Pouteria glomerata. Next base: position 12,468 of record JAVXUM010156568.1, read on the forward strand.
GTTGGTTCTGATTCATTGATAATGTTTTTTATTCGGGGTCGATTGTTTCCGAAGAAAATTATTACGTTTTTAGCAAGTTCTCCGGCAAAAGTATTGTGTATGTCAAAAAAATAAATAAATAAATAAATAAGAAATAAAAAATAAAAAAAAGATATCTCTTTTAGGATCGTACATGGGCCCTTAATATGAAGGGCAGAAGAAAAGTTCGAAGTGGGATTTTTTCCCCTCTGAAATTATGGGTCCAAGTTTTGTCAATCAACAAGAAGATCTGGGGCTGCCGAAGGCTGGAGTGATGTGGGTTTACGTTTGGATTTGAAATCCTGATTTGGTATTAAATATATGGTTAGGGCTGCATTTGTGGATTTGAATTCAAGGATTTTGTATTATTTGTTCAAGGAGATCTGTTTAAAAATAACTTTGTTAGGTTTAATTGAATATAATTGCATCAATTGATATATAATTATCATACAAGGTTATAAATTGAAATTTGATGCATTATTTTAGGGTTAAGAGATTTCAGTTGGTAATAACAAAAGTTTGGCTGCTTCTTGTTGGTCTTGCAGCTAGCTGCTAAATTAGCCTGATTGGTGGCCAAAGAATAGACGGAGTCTAATCCTCTAGATATGTCAGATGGATCCTTACCCCTTTATAGGAAGCTCCAACGTATAAATTAGCTTTTTCTTTTATGTTCTAATATAATTTAATCTCAAATCTATTTGTTTGAAATTTATGGTTACACAAATAGAGCCTATTTTTCTTAAGTTTATTCTATGAATTTCAACATGAATTTGAGTGCTTTTGCATAATACTGAATTATTAGGCTTCATTGTTGTAGGAAGTGGTTGCTCTACTATAATAATAATTATTAGAAATCTTTTATGTACCTTACCCGCGAATTAGCTATCTGTTTTATATTTTAATACAATTTAGTCATTCGTTACCCAACGAAAGCCTAGGTGTGCATAAAGTTTCGAAATTTCCCATCACTCACAATTTCTCAATTATGTGTGTCAATGTATTAATTATAATTAATGTTGTAGTTAATGTGGGAAGCGTACCTAGTCAATGTATCTAGTCACTTAGTGATCTTAAGAAACACCAAGGTAATATGTAAGGTCACCC
>JAVXUM010156585.1:0-13586 GCA_035590655.1 Pouteria glomerata
GGCGAGCGAGCCACTTTGCCCAAATTATAAGAAAAAACCCATCTCATCTGACTTTGTTCACTAAACCGGAGTGGCTAGCCCCAAATTTTGGTCCAAATGTGGAACCCAACCTAAGCTACATAATCACCATTTACTACTGTTAATTTTAAGGACTAAACCTAAAATAAATAAATAAATTTAAAGAGCACACTACATTTGTATTGGTTTCCATAATTGGAGTACAAATTTTTAAGTATAATGTACATGTTCTTGTAATTAATGTTCAAAATTTTATAATAAACATACCTATTAATTAGAGTACAAATTTTTAAATATAATTTACATGTTCTTATAATTAACGCTCAAAATTTTATAATAAATGTACATATTGATATAGCCAATGTACCTACTTTTGAAACTAACACATGCTTTATCACTAAAATACGCATTCTTATAATAAAAAAAAAAAAAAAATTATACATAAATGAACTTATAGTAAAAATCTTCTATTTATATGACTCAAATTTTTAAGAAGTTCCAAAAAATATAACTTCAAAACTAAAATTTCAAACTTATGAAATTTTCCTCTAGATACAAATACAATTGATGTAATATTAAAATTTATTTTTTTTTACAATTATTTGAGTAATTGAATATTTTTTAATATTTAGACTCGAGATTGAGCATGAGTAGTGGTGTTTGTTTTATTTTTCCAAATTGAGTTGACATGTTAAACATAAATCAGTTGTTAGAGTGCGGAAGTAGGCCAAACCCCCCTCATCTTCTTCTTTCTTTCCTTATTTTCTCTCATCTCCCCTCTATAGCTTCTTTTCTTTCCATTTTTTTGAACAACAGAAGAGAGAAGAGAAAGAGCAAATAAAGAGGGAAAGAGAGATTTTAATCATATTTGTGCGTTTATCATTGTGGTAACGCAACAAACAGATTAAATACATAAACTATAAGACAAGTGAGTCCAGGGCTAATTCAATCAATAAGCAACTTAGGCAGGCAATCACCTAAGGCCTCGTTGAATGCCCCAGATTTAAGTATTTATATTTAATTATTCTAAATTTATCTTCTTTTTAAATTTAATGTTCATTTTAATCTCAAATAGTTTTAGAATTTATTTTAATTTATAGAGACAACACATGGTAACCATAAGAAGGCCCAAATTTTAAAATATATAGATATATTTAATTATTTTAATTTTATCATTTGCTTAACTTTAATTTTCATCTTAATCTCAAATATTTTTTAAACTTATCTTAATTTACATAAATAATACGAGAATCTATAGTCCAAGACCAAATTTTTTAGGTTTAATTTTTTTTTTTTTTTTTTTTCCTTAAGCTTTCAAATAGTTTGATACGACCTTGAGTAAGTCTCTCTAAATCACACAAAATATGCATGTAGGTTCATAAAGATTGTGATTAAAAGAAGAGATCTGAACTAGTGAAATTTAGAGGTTTTTGTTGTACTATTTTTCTTTATATTTTTTTTTTCCTTCGGATCAAATATAAGTTGAATATCTGTATGCTGTGATTTATTATTTTGTATAATTATGAGATATATGCTTTTATTCATAAGTTTTAGTGGAGACTACATAGGTGTATATATATGTATATGAATATATACATAGATGTTTATAAACTTGTTGGATCTTGTTATATTTGTGATTTTTGTTGAAGATTACTCATATCAATTAGTATATGACATGTAATTTGAATTTGGCACTTGAATTTCTCGCACTTGGATTAAGGTAATTAAGTTGAGTTGAAATCAGCTCGAAACTATGCTAGAGGTTGACAAACAAAGGCTACGATTTAGGCTGTGACACTATTGAAGTTACTATTTTGATAATGATCTCATCGAGATTTAGGTCTAGTTAGCAATTTTGGTTAATTTTGGCTCTTTTTTTCGCGTTTATCACATCTAACTTGATTTCATAGTTTGTGCAATGTATATACAGTACTATAAAAATAATTTTGCGATATAAATGACTATTTAAGATGTACTAAACGTTTTTGTAAATATTAAAAAATTTCTTATCATGCATGTTTGATTAGAAAACGAATAAGTTGTGATGAGGTTTTATATTGTTAAATATGATTAAGTACTTCAAATACTTGTTATTAGGTTTACGATCTTATTTATCTCTTTTTTTTTCTTTGTTTGTGAAAAAAAAAATCTAAGATGAAAAATGTGGCATTTTAATTACACATTAAATTGATAATTAAATGAAACAAATCTAACAAATGAATTTTTTTTGAAGGAAACAAGCCATTTAAAAGGCAAAGAAAAAAATAATAAGAAAAGTTAGCAAATGATACTTTGGTAAAGCAATAAACGGGACCGAACCTAAAGTCCTTGCTTAATGATAAGTTGATAACTCGGGGTCCCACCTACTGTCTTTGCTGATTTCGCAGACATTTAAATTCTTATCAGGAGCAATAAGTCCTTACAACTTGCTTCACTAGGACGGACTGAGGCATATCCCACGATTTCCACCGGATCCAGGGAAGGAACGGTGAGTCCCTCCACCAGATCCTCTGGGAATCAACCTTTTGATAACTCGGGGTAGGGGGACCTTTAGCTCAGGTTCAGATACGTACAACCGTATCCCTCACTCCCTTCTCTGCGGACTCACTTCCTTCCCCTGTTCTGCGGCGGTACTAGCTCGACAACGACAACTTCGTCGCCGCTTCGCGCCAAGAGCGTACCTCTCTCTCCCCCCATCTGTATGTTTATGTCTCTATTGATTGAATCGTAACCTGACTTTGATTCGGTTTAGCATTGCGTCTTTAGGTCGTTACATGATCATACATGGATGTGCTTCCGCATGAATACACACACACATATATAAGGTGTTTGGAGTAATGAAAAATAAGGAAAAATAATAAAAAATGTAATTTGAGTGATATTTAGGTGTTTGGTGGTAAATCACGTTTTTTTAGAGATAGAATAATGAAAAATATTGATTTTTGCAGAGAAATTTGTCGAAATGATTTTTAAATTTTTTTAAAAATATTGACAATGTGTCTTGTTTGGTAGCTTAGATAACGGTGGTCACATTAAAAAAAAATTACAGTTATTCGATTAATCAAACTCGAGTTATATAATTTTTTCTAGAGTTGTAACAGGTATGAATGTGTAAAAAGTAATAGAGAATTTTAGAGTTTTTCAGAAATTTTCAGAGCTTTTCATAGCTCCAAACAACCCCATAGTTTAATCTTCTTCTTGTTACCTATTTTCCTTTCAATTTCACCCTGAAGCCGTGAATTAGGCTTTCATTTTGCCCTTTCATCGGTGGTCTAGCCAGCAAATGTTCAAATTGAAGTGTTTTTGTGAGTGAGAGTTAGTACACGAAACGGAAGATTATCTTGCATCACTAGGTTATTCGATTTTCTGTTTTACATCTCACATATTTAGATTTGTGTAGAGAGGTATAGTACATGGATCAAAAGAATGTGCATATTGGTTTGATTTGGTAGCGCCTGTTTATGGTGGCATGCCCTCAAACTCCCATCACTTTCAAACAATAATACTCTTTCCGGTTTAAGTTTGATATGTTGAATCCTAACGGTCTAATATCATAAATAGTTTATCTAGGAAAAGGGAGGATGATGTATTTAAGTAATTATTGGGTTATATGTGCAGAGTTTTTTTTTTTTTTTTTTAAGTGGAGAATAACTAATTTCCTTATAGAAGACTTAGCGAAGTTAGTCAAAGATTCTGAAGATGACAAGAGCTGAAGGGTTTAACAGCCGCGTCATTAATTATAGTGTTGTAGGTGGGCGAAATGCTAACATGTTAAGACAAAATGAATATAGCAAGTAGAAGGGTGGTCGTCTGAGGGGTTTAACAGCCACATCATTAGTTAATAGTGTCATAGGTGGACAAAATGCTAATAGACTAAAACAAATTGAATATAGCAAGTAGCAGGGTTATAATGAAAGCATTAATTTGTGTGGGTACTAAAAAAATGTAAGATTTGGATATATACATGGCATCATTCACTGTGAAAGTTAAGAAGTCTTCGGAAACAAGGTCACAAAGCAGTCTATTGATTATTTGAATACCAGGTGAAATTGTTGTGGGGTCATTGACAAGAACCATGATGGAGAGATTCTGTTTCATGTTCTAACGCTACAATGTAGAGGTTTTCCATGTGTTTGAAACTGTTTGCCGAGGACAATTTCTAGAATATGTGATGGATGGACTACAATGTAGGGGGATGGTCTATTGAGATGTGCTCTCCATGAAAGACGAGAGATGACTATTATTTAGTTTAGTAAAGGGGTACAATAGGCAAGTATTTCAAGGGGTAAACACATACTTTGAAGTGCAGGGCTATTGGTTATTGTTTTTGCTACCTTCTTCACATCTTTAATGTCTTGAGAGAGGGCAGATATTTTAGCTGTTCTCTAATTGGTTGAATGTAACTGCATACAGAAAGGTATTTGGGATGCATTTTTAGCCCACGTGGCATTTTGAAAACTATTGGTTGTGCTTGTGATCCCTCTTCCATTGTCGTGTTTCTATTTAAACTTTTGGTTACCTAGGTTGTGAATTGTAATTGTAATTGAATTGAATGAAAGGGAGTGATCTAATGAGGCATGGAGCATGGTTATAGTGCTTGATGGCTTTGTATTAACAATTTCTATTTAAACTTTTGGTTACCTAGGTTGTGAATTGTAATTGTAATTGAATTGAAAGAAAGGGAGTGATCTAATGAGGCATGGAGCATGGTTATAGTGCTTGATGGCTTTGTAGTAACAATAAGAACGAGCTCTTAAGATTAGGCCCCTCAATGGGCCAAATCTGGGATAGATCCAGTAAGTCCAGATCTAGTCCAAATCCATTAAGCAAAGATCCAATCCAGACTTATAATTAAATAGGTCTAGCCATTACACTCCAGAATTGGTCTGCTAACAAACGGGTCTTGACTTGTTTACCAAATCCGACCCAATTATTTTTTAGGTGCATCCGTCAAAATAATTACATCCACTCCACCAAAATATATACACACATACACATATATATGTGTTATTCATCTTGGACTCCATTGATTATGAAACTAGTCTATACGTATATCTGTGTGTATTGCTACCACTGAAAATAGTAGAAACCACAAAATGGAAATGGTTGTATCAGCAGAAAATTAGGACAAAAACTGTCAAGAATTTAATACAGAATAGGTCTATTTTTTTTTTGAAGGGTATACAGAATAGATATAGCATCTTAATTACAACAAAATCTCAGAAACACATGGAACAAAATTAGCATTAAAAGCTATATAAGTCAGATTCAAGTGCTAAATGAAAAGAAAGCAGCAACCACATGTCAAAATCCTTTATAGCAAGTCCCACAAAACAAATCGAGTTAGTTTCAGTTGAGAGAGAGAGAGAGATCACAAAATTAAGTAACTAAAGACATATACAAACAAGCTCCTTCGTCAAACTTGTATTGAACGGCGAAGAGCTTGAGATGTAGTTTCAAATTTTGTTGGCGATAATGTGAGAGTTGAGAATGTTGGTGAGAGAGTTGAGGGGTGTGTGATGGGATCTAACCTCTAGAGATTCAAAACTGAAAAAAAATGGTAAAACAATAAAAATGGATCTTCATGTCAAAAGTGGATCTGTCGAATTTATCCAAATCCAATCCAAAAATTAATAGATCAAGTAGATCTAGATCTTCCGGACTCTCAAAGTAGTTCTTAAGGGTCTGAATCATTAATAATAAATCAGATCCAAATTAGATTTGGGCCATACCCAACCCATTGACAGGCATGCTTAAGATGAAACATTGCACTTTTGGTTTGAATGACGAGAGAATAAGATTTGGCAAATGAATTAACCTTATTGCACCCCAACTATGAGAGAAGTTGAGTACCTATAGTCAACGTGGATGCATTAGTCTAACGTATTCTTGGATTTTGTCTTATGAATTTGTTTCAAATTTGAGTCCTATCATGCATAGTTGTTAAACTCGGCCCGGCCTGACGGGTTGACCCGCTAACCTGGTGACCCGGCGCTTGAACCGAACCGGGTTGAAAAATTAACCGGTTAAGGCAGTGAACGGGTGGAACCCGGTCAACTCGGATTGACTCGGTTACTAATCCAACCCTTTTTTTTTTTTTTTCTAATTTCAGCAAATTAAGCATATATATATATATATATGAGGTTCTTGATAAGATGGTAAAATTTCGAGGATCTAATTAGTTAATGAGAATAAACCAAGCGTTTTATTACGAAATTATAAAATTTTGAAGTTATATATTTAGATTTTATACACTTTATTTTATTATAATTATGTTTGACCCTCTTGTTTTATCAATTTGATGATTTACAGATTGTGAATTGTTATATAAATATAATATCATGAATTTTTATATAATTTTAATTAACCTGACGGGTTGACCCGGTGACTCAGTGCTTGAACCGGGTCAAGGTCCGGGCCGGGTCTAACAACTATGCTATCATGTACTATAATATTAAAAGGAAACCCTATGCTGGTGATTGGATTTCTTTGATTCTGTGTTTTGATAAAGGAACTACACTCTGAATCTGGGAATATGGGTTATTGACGTCTTCTTAACTATAATTGTTAGTTTTTTAACTTTTTTTGTTCCAATAGATAACAGTGCCAATAATGTGAGATAATCTGTCTACTAGCTCTTGAAACAACCCAACTGCATTGGTTGAGGCTAAGTGTGTTCATATGGATGCCTATAATGAAGAAGAGTGGCAACTTCATGTTGAACAACGAGGCATAAAAGAGGACAAATCTTCTTTTAGTGCCTGTAAACTAACAAGGAATTGGTTTTTGGTTCAAATTGCCTGCTTTGGGATGGGCTTATGTGCTTTATAGCGGCTCCTTACTGCCCCCACCTCCAGGTATTCTGTAGGAGCATTTTAGATGACATAATGTTCCCTCTCTCACTAACGGTTTCCTACGTTATCGCTAAAATAGCTTTGATCTGTAACATGAAGAAGTTTGTAATTTGTAGATTTGCATAGTCCATTTTTTTTTTTTCAATTGAGGACTGCATTGTCCAATTATTTGGAATACAAGTTAATTTCCTTGGGAAGTTGGGAAAGTAAGAACGTTTATAATAGTTTACACTTTATAGTAAGTCCAGCAAATTAATCTGTTGGTTTTGGTTCTGTTTCAAAATAAGATGTACGATCTTTAATTGATCATTTTCTTATATCACTACAACAGACTAGTTTATATATGCTTGAAGTTTAGTGGTTGTAGTAGGCATTTATACAGGTGCTCTTTTGTTTCCTTTTTTTTTTTTTTTTATGGTCATTGTCATTATCGGCATAATCACAATCACTTTACTATTTTCTTGCCTCTTTTGTTTAATTTGGTGTTTGATTTATCATGAAACTAATATTAATAAATTAGTTAAATTTCCTTTGATTTTTTTTTATTCTGGTCTTTTTTTTTTTTAATTCAAATTTACTGTTGGTTGACTTGTTTGTTCAGCTTTGTTGATGATTGTAATATTGCTCTCTTCAGAATATGCCAGTTTTTGTGAAAGCATAACGTCATACTGTTTGGGCATACCTTGAGCTAAGTCAAGGGTGGACCAAGTTAGAAAACTGGTTACCTAGAAGGATTTGTACATTTTCACTGTGTTCGTCTCCATTACAGCTCTGTCCAGTTGAATATGCATATTATGTTGGGATGGGGGATAAATTGATCTGTAATAGTGACTTTGGCAGTATAGATCCAAGTCAGCGTAGATTGAGTTGAGTGGTGATAGTGGATGGGACTTTAATATGAATGTCCCATTTCCATTCATGAATTATGCTCTTTATTTTTTATTTTTTTTTTTACAAGTTTGTTTCATTTTAGGACACACACTCAATTCAACATAGTCTTTTCTTAACTCTACTATCTCCCCCTTTTCTCTTTTGCCTCTCTCATTTCTATTAGTTGTAGGCAAAGACTGTTTAATTTGCTAAAAATTTTAAAAATTTATTTATTTTTTATCTTACTATGCAATTATAAATTCACAATTTATCTTATTTTATTTCACTTTATCTTAATTTTTATTACTCTTAATTCATCCAAAATAAGAAAAGGAAGAAAACCAATGGGCTGTGCCCATAAGCTTACAATTCAACCTTGGACTGGCCCAAGAAATAAAATAAAGGGTAAATTATATGTAGTCTTGTAAATATTTAAATAATTACACATAAGTCTCATTAATATTTAAAATTTATAATTATATTCTTTATTTTGAAATATTACTAATCTTTGACATCGCAGTTACTTTACACTTCTGATACAAAGAAGCCTGCAGCCGCTACCCAATGGTGCGCATTGGGTGAATCTCGTCCTATGACTCTAGCCGGCAAAAACTCATGGAGAGTAAACCAGCCTAGACAAGCCCTGGGTGATCGGCTCGGCCGAGAGAGTTGTTAAGAACCCGCCACATAGTGGAGAGCTGGCCCCCGAAGGGGATTCGAACTCGTAACCACTAAGTAGTTCAAAGTTTCCAGCCACTTCCGAACTCCACTCGACCACCCCCGAAGGGGTAGCTACGTTAAATCTTAACTCTATTAAAATTTTATCATAAAGGCAAATTTACTTTAAATTAATTAATTCATTACAAAAAAAATTTTCTCTCCCTCTTTCTACTGTAAAATATCTGTAAGAGCATATATATATATATCATTAATGGCATTCATGATTACTGGCATTCGGATCAAACCAGCCTCTCATTGATTACTGGCATTCGGGATCCTTATGACCGCCGAATTGTTTTCTGGTCAGTCACGCGCAGAAGATTTTTCGCGGGTCCGACTTCATTCCAAATCAATTTGACAGCAAAGCACCCAAAGAACCAGACTGAATCAAAGAGAGGAGAAACTGACGTGACGAAGATAATACACAGCTACTATACACATGTAGAAACATAAATATATAAAGAGGAGGAAGAGTTTTATTTTTTGTGAGAAAATGGAGAAGAGGCTTGCAGAAGCAGCGATGAAATAAAGCACAAGAATCCATACATTACTACACTTGTATCGATCTGCGCCAGAGACTCGGACTGAGAATCGTCAGCCATTGAGAAGATTGAAAGAGAGGATAGAGTGTGGAGAGAGAACGAAACAAGGGGTATTTTAACGAAGTGATATTTGAAGGTTAAAAGGATGAATTTGGTATATTGAAAAAAAAAAATTGGTTGAGGTTATCATTTTAACTGAAATCTTAAAAGCATTCTAATGAAGGAGGTCGAGATTAGAAATATTTTAAAATTAAAAAAATAATTATAAATTTTATATATTGAAAGAGTTTACGTGTAATTATTCAAAAATTTAAAGAGTTCATGCAATCTACCCTAAAATGAATGCCCAACCAAATATCAATCCTCAAGGTCCAAAATCAAAATGGTTCATTAACTCAAGATAATGGCCAAATTAACAAAATACAAGCATTGCGGTATATATTTTTCTTCTTGCCTAGTTAGAGAAAAAATAAATAAATAAAAAAGGTGATTTTTTGCACTGAGCCTTCCTCCTAACCCAAACGGTGATATAACAACCTTAGCCCGATGCTCAAGAATTTAGTTTAGTTGCAAGTTCAGTTCAGATCTGTAAGCATTCAATGATTTCCGCCAGCACCTTAATTTTGTCGGGTTGGGTAGCCTACTTCTGACCTTAACAGCAGCACACAAGCATGACATGACTTACCTTCTCCGCATCCTCCCTCCAAATAGCTCTCAGATGTGCCAATGGCGTGCTTATATCATATGTAATGTAAATATATAATACCTACATATGACTTATCTTGAAATCAGACTGAAATTGCTGTGGGGGTTTAATATTTGAAGCACATATAGGAAGTATGGATCAGAAGTTAGAATTCAAAGGCAGAGTGTGCGTCACTGGTGCATCAGGTTTTCTGGCTTCCTGGTTGATCAAGCGGCTCCTATTGTGTGGGTATCATGTTACTGGGACAGTTAGAGACCCTGGTATATACATTGTCTCTTTATCTAAACTGCAATCCTTTATATCAAGTGAATAATTAAAAAGCTATCTTATTATTTCTTTGATGAGCATGTGTCAGATAATGATAAGAAAATAGACCATCTGTGGAGGCTGGAAGGAGCAAAGGAGAGACTTCGATTGATGAGGGCTGATCTGATGGAGGAGGGAAGCTTTGAGGATGCAATCATGGGATGTCATGGTGTCTTCCATACTGCTTCGCCTGTTTTGGATAGACCTACTACTGATCCAAAGGTAAGTAATTAATTGCTTGCTGTTCAATTATACAATCAATGTAATTAATGCAGTGCTGTGCTGATAAGGTATAATCAGATAAAAGAAATGTTCCGAGGGTACGGCAAACAAATGAAAAACAATAATCAAAGAAAAATTTGAGATTTATCTAATTTAATAATGTACCTACGTCTACGGGTATAATATAATTAAATTTAAACTATTAACCTCTAATGATGAAGAATTATAACAATAGGAGAAGATGAAATTATTACAATAGGAGAAAAAAGAACGTTAGACTTTTAGAGAAATTGTTTCAACTTATTCTCAACTTACCTTAAACTTAGTGCTTAGAAAATTCTAATCTAATATTAGTATGAATATACAGTACGTCTTACATATATAAGAACAGGAGACTCACTCAAAATTGAACTCTAAAATAGCTCTAAAAATTAAATCGTGCCACTTGCTGGAATGAGCTTCTTAGTGAATACCGTGTCTCTGTTTTTTCCAATCAAAGCAATGCTCTTCCCAACGAACACCCCTGCTGCAATGCATTGCTCTTTGCAATTTCCAATGACTCATTCAACAAGCCTCTTCTCCACCCATACATTTATTGGCTTTTATTAGCGAGTCTTTCAATGAGCTACTAAACTACTGCACCGTACTGCTTCTCTCAGACATTTGTCCTTCACTAGTGTTGAGTATTAACAAGTATGGGTCACAATATTAACAAGGTAGCATCTGAGTCTATGCATGAATTAGCAAATAATCATGCAATAGCCTTATATGCCTATGCACCTTTTATTTCATCTTTTCTTCAATATTTCATCTTTCCTTAATGTGGATTAATTTCAGTAAGCCATTATATACCAAGAACAAAGTACGCTTTCCTAGATATTTTGGTTCTCACCAATTGAAAAGCCAGGGCATGTCTTGAAGTAATTGGTGTAAGGAATGTTAAACATAAATTCATAATGATTAAACATATAGTGCATGCATGAACCAAAATACACGAAATCGTACCTCTATTCCTAATTAATTTGGATCAAATATATAGGTATATATCCTCTGTTCTAAATACTGTACAAACAATACTATAGAGAATTGGATTCATGCTTATTGTTAATGTATAAATTGTATACATTCGATATATTCTATACTAATTGGGTAATATTCTAAGTGTGATAGAATTATATTTATTTCATTACTTTGTATAGTATTGTTACCTAGTATAAGTCTTCTCCAGTCCCGGCCCTTGGGCCAAGCCCACCAAGCGGTGGCAAAGGGCCCCTTTTTTTTTTTTTAAATGCTAAAAACACCAAGCACCCAAACTCAGCACAAATAAATTCAAATTCTTGTAAGTTTTTTTAGTTTATATATTTTAAAATTATAGTACTTCTTTAGATGTGAAGGGTCCCAAATTGAGTATGTGCTTAGGACCCCGAAAATCTCAGGGCCAGCCCTGCTCATACTCATAGATTGATCTACCCATCCGAGGATTAGCGCCTGACCAACAGCCAACCGTTGGTTTTTCACCCTCAGTTTCTTTGCTACCGTCAAAGACAACCCACCACAGAAATTTCCAATTACAATTTAAATATACAATATCACAGATTTAACTTTGAGCCACAATTTGACACTGAATCAATTCAATCCAATTTAATTATTGTATTTTCTTTTCCAGACGATCCATTTTATTCATTACTCAACCGTGCAATAACCCAGCCTACTAGAATGCAAAAATTTCATTTTTCAAACCCAAACGCAGCCCAAAATTTTCTCAACGACGAAAACAGAACCCAAAATTAAAAGACAATACCATATTAAAAACAATCTCTATTACGATCAAAGTATTCTAAACAAGAAATTAAACACAAATTCGAGCTCAATCCAACACAATTTTTTTTTAGATCGAAACTCAACCGAAGAAATTAAACCAAATAATTCAATAAACACCACCAAAAACCATCAGACCAACATGAAAACAGCTGAACCATTCAGATCAAAACACCTAAAACAAATACACACACATACATACGCGGACACAATCCGCAAACGCAGCATCAGATCGAACAACGGAAGAAGAAGAAGAAAGAGACTTACAAATCGAATCCGAGGATCTGAACCTTTCCCCTTAGAGATCTGAAAATCTCAGATATTTTAGATCTCTCCCTCAATTTCTATCTCTCTGGTCTTCCCTATCTAGGGTTCTTATTATTATTTACATATAGATCCCACGTGGTGTTTGGGTCTGCTTGTGAATTATATGAAAAACAAAATTGGGTAGGTTCCCGTAAACGGAAGGGCACACAGAAATCTTTCTTTTTTGGCTGGGTCCGTTTGGGCACATGTGGCTGGTATTGCCACTAATGCTTGCCCTATCAGGTTTCTCCACGTGTGATACGGGTTGTGACGTGGTATAATTGCGCGTACGCTGTATGGGAACGTTCAAAGTCAAACAAAGATGAAAAATGAGTCGCGTCGGGTCGGCCCGCTCATCTCTTCTTCGGATTGGGCCTACGGGTCAACAATTCATTACCGAACCGCTCCATTGGTCCTTTTAATATTGTTCAATATTATTTTTAATTTTTAATATTTCAACAAAGGAGACAAGGTAGGACAGAGTGGATCAAGTCACGGGCTGAGGCCTGATGAGTCAAACCCCGACCTGGGGCGCACAGCGAAAGAATGTTTTGCGTGTTGAAAAATTTTTAAAATTTTTTACTATTTTTTACACATACATATTTATTATAACTCTAAAAAAAAATTACATTACTCGAGTACGATTAATAGAACAGTTGTAATTTTTCTTTTAATGTAACTACCATCATCTAAATTACCAAACAAGATACATTGTCAATATTTTTTGAAAAGATTTCAAAATCATTCTGACAGATTTCAAAGGCCTTTCAATAAATTTCTCTGTAAAAATTAATATCTTGCACTATTTATTTCTAAAAAACATGATTTGTCACCAAATATTTAAATATCACTCAAATTATATTTTTTATTATTTTTTATTATCCCAAACACATTTAAATTTATACAGACAATAACTAAGGGGCAGTCTGGATCGAATCGCCAACCAACCCATCCTATTTACATTCCTATTCAAATTTAAAATGTAAATAAATTAGTCATAAAAAAATAAAAGAGATATTTGCAAATGAGCATATTTCTTTTGTTTAAAAAAAAAAAAAAAATTAATAGTTCAAATATTATTCCCAATTATGGACTAAGTGGGAGGTTCACCTTCAACGAAACTGCGTGATCCCCTGGTAGGGTGGTCGGCATCATTCAACAAAAATTCATTCAAATTGGTTCAAATATTACGGGATTTAGATTTAATTTTAAATTATTTGGGAT
>JAVXUM010156630.1:0-13578 GCA_035590655.1 Pouteria glomerata
GATAGTTTGGTTGTGTTTACATGTTATGAATGTTTCACTCTCACTCCCTGGGTCCCCGGACTCGGGGCGTGACAGATTCTCCATCGCATTTAGCGTATTCACTGCCGCCAAGACTCCCTCCATCTGGACTTGCAGAGCTCTGAATTGTTCCTGCCATAGATTGGCTTGAGCATCCCTCACACTGGTGGCCTCTGCTCTTGACACATCCCCGTGTACATCAAGGGGAATTATAGTCCTCACAGTTCTGTCTCTTCTTCTCGACTCTTCTGAGAGAACATTTTCCCCCAAAATACCAACCCTCAGTGCCGAAGGAGCTTCAGCCACTCCAACTCCAGCACTAACGGGAACAAACACATCTCCGGCTCCCACAAGGACCCTATTTCCCTCCATGTTTTGCTCAACAGCACCTCTGTTGTTTACTCCATTCACCAGTGGAATCATTGGAGGTGGAACCACCACAGCTGGGGGCATAGTATTCATTTGCTGCAACATTGTTTGGCTCTGGGCCATCAATGTCTACATGGCAGTCATCATCTCCTGTATCTGCTGCTTCATAGCATTGATCCTCTCATCATTTTAGTTCTCCATCTCGACAGTGAGCTGAGATTGAGGTTGAGGGTTTGTTCCGGACCTTGTTTGGACCATAAACTCCGGTGAGAATAAAGTCATTCCCACAGACGGCACCAACTGATGATACAATGAATCCGGATGAGCACTGGATGATCCAAACTGAGTCCGAGTCTCCAAGAAATGCTGTCTTGACACCGGTGTGGTGCCTGCTAAAGAACCTTCGATACTTAAATTAGCTAAAAAGTTGAGAAAGTATTTTGGTAGAGTAATGGTAAGGCAAAGTAATGTGTGTGTACCTGAGCACCGGAGGCATATATATTTCTAGATACGTGTTGAGCCTGCATGAATAATGTATCTGTGAATAATACTAAATCAAACTTATCACCCAATCAGGGTTTGCCACGTTTATTCACAGATCTCCATGCTGATATCACTCAATTAGTTATCAAAACCGTTAGTAGGCAGGCAGCGCATCAATAGGCGGGTATCATGGAATTCGTCAGAAGGTAGCTATCCACGTGACGATAACGTAAGCATTCTTACTCTGTCGGTAAAGGTACTCAGCATTCCCGCTCACCTAGTCAGGAAATAAGCTGATTAGTCACTTAAGTCAGATACGATATTAATACCTCAGTCAAACTCACCTCACACAAAATGTATGAGGATGGTTACTGTCGTAAACATTTTTGTTGTATATGAAACGATTATTCAACTCTCCCGACTAGACTATCGGTCGATCGGCATATAAGGAAAGACGGACCTGCCTTCAGTAAGATCTCTCGGTTGGATCGAGTATATTAATATCAGTCGGTATCAGTCGGTAGGGTATGAGTGTCTAGTCGGACTCACCCTATTAAATATAATCTGACTTTTAATTTTCTTTTGATTTCTCACCATCCAAACATAATGAGGTAGATTCGTAACATATTTTGATTTTCATTTGATTTCATTCGTCACTTTTGAAGAAATTACTCTATTTATTCCGATGCGAACCTATTACAGTCATTCCATTGAAGAGTTGGATTGGTTTGGCCTTCATAATCTCAACTTTTAAACTCCATATTATTATTATTTTTTTTTTTACTATTTTATTCATTTGGTACGAAAATTTTGCTAAAACAAAAATTTTAATTTTGCACAAAAAGTTGCTAAATTGATGAAAAGCTGATATAACATGATATTTGAAAACAATTAAGTAAAAATTGAAATTCTACAAACTTTTGGAACCAAAAAAAAAAAATTGAAAAATAACAAGCTGAAAAATTAAAAAAAATAAGCCGACTAACGAACCCTAAATGCACAAAAGGATAAGATATAAACAAGTACAATTGCAAAACAGTTGCAAGCCAAGGGGCCCAGGGTTAACTAATGCCCTTGCATTTTGTTTGATTTCATTTTAGCTTCTAATTTTTTTTTAAATCTTTTTTTATATGATTTTTTTACTAAAATTTAATTTTTCTTAAAAAGATGTGACTTTTAAATGTTTTAATCACATTCATAAAAATTAAAATCAAAATATTTCTAAATGAGTAAAAAATCACATTCATAAAAATAAAAATCAAAATATTTCTAAATGAGTAAAAACTATCTGTTTAGGACAAAGAAAAAGTTAACTTTTTTTAATTTTTTAATTTCTATCCAAACGAATGCATTTTTTATGAACGCAATTAACAAGTTTAAAAGTTATGTTTTCTAAAAAAAAAAAAAAAAGTTTTAGTGAAAATAGTTATATGAGACAAAAAAAAAAAACAACTAAGAAAGAAGCTAAAATGAAAACAAAAAAAAGCCTAGTAGATTAAAGCGGGATCAAATTTAAAAGAAAATTTTATTTAAAAATAATTTTATGCAATTAATTTTTTTCAAAAAACTTGCACTAAACAATATTATAAACATTTTAAAAGAAATAACTCAATATAATGTTAAAAAAATATTACTTAGCATTTAAAAAAAAAAAACAACTTAGTTTAATGTTAAAAAAATGTTATTACTCTCTGTAAGAAATTTTTTAAAGAATTATCTTTTTATTTTCGCATGCTGATTTAAAATTATGAGTTTCGTACCACTGACCTGGGAATCAAATCTTCCAACGTCGGTCCCTTTCTTCCCAAAAGAATAACGGTAATTATAAGTTTTTTTTTTTCTTTTTTTTATCTTATATGAATTTTTTTGTTTGTTCTATAATTTTAAGCCTTATTAGAAAAAGTTAATTTTTTTATTTTTTAGTTTTTATCAAAACGAATATGAATTTTTTGATTTTTGTTTTTAATAAATGCAATTAACTTGTCTAAAAGTTAAGTCTTCTTAAAAAAAATTAAATTTTAGTGAAAAATAATCATAAAAGACAAAAAAAAAAAAAAAACTCAAAATGGTTAGAAGCTAAAATAAAACCAAAAAAAAAAAAAGAAAGCCCAATGGTTAAAAGCCGGATCAAATTTGAAACAAAATTTACTTAAAAATAATTTTATACAATTAATTTTTTTTTCAAAAACTTGCCCTAAATGATATTATAAATACTTTAAAAGAAATAACTCATTATAAAGTTAAACAAATATTATTAAGCACTTAACAGAAAAACAACTCAGTATAATGTTAAAAAAAATATTACTAACCTCTGTGAGAAATTTAAAAAAAAAAAAATCTTTTTATTTTCGCATATTGATTTAAAATTGTGAGTTCTGTATCACTGACCCTAGTGGGAATCAAATCTTCTGACAATTATTCGTGCTGCCATGTCCTTAGTCCTTAAAGCGACATCGTTCCCTTACTTACCAAACTAATAATGGTAATAATAAGTCCTTTTTTTTTTTTTTTTTTTTTTTTTTTGTCTTGTAAGAATTCTTTGTTTGTTTTATAATTTTACGCATCTAAAAGTTATTAAAAAAAGTTATTTTTTTTAATTTTTTAGTTTTTATCTAAACGGACATAATTTTTTAAATTTTTTAATGAATACAATTAACTTACCTAAAAGTAAAGTTTTCTAAATAAAAAAAATATATATATTTTTGTAAAAAATAGTCATAAAAGACGAAAAAGAACTAAAAAAGCTTAGAAGCTAAAATGAAACAAAAAAAAATAACGGTTGAAAGGTAGGGATGACAACGGGGCAGATTATAGGTAAATATAATAATATCCAAATCCGAACACTGAAACTTCCGTTCTCCTCCCAATTTGTCCCAAACTCTGAACGGATATTTTTTTAGATCTCTATCGCTACTTTAAGTGGAGAATGAATATGTTGTTCCAAATAACAACACTAGAAAGGGGGTGAATAGAATTATTTAAAATAAATTTTGCAAATAAAAATTTCAACCCTTAAAATAAATATGTCAAGATAAAAAGAATAAACGAATTTGAAAAATACTAAAACTATTCAATATTTATAGATGAAAAGTTAGTGCTAGTGTTTGCAATAAATAAAAGATAAGGAAAGAGAAGCAAACACAATCGATTTATAGTGGTTTGGCTTCAACGTTGACTTCATTCACTCCCTAAGGCCTTCGTTGAGATATCTCCACTATTCTTTGAAGAGCTTGTTACAAACTAGCTTCCAAAGGTATTAGAAAATCTTTCCAAGTGATTCTATCCCCAAATCACTCACACCAAGTGATTCTATCTCCAAATCACTCCACAAGTCTCTTAAAGAATATCCCTTGTCTTCTTGGTTCTAACACTTAAACTAAAAAAAAAAAAACTCACCTAATTCTCACAAATCAAAGGGATTATAAATTTTCCTTTCTGACGAAAAAAATGATGAGTTTAAAACTCAATCAAATAAGAAAGAAACTCTCACAAGTTAAATATAAAAGATGAAGGACAGATATAAGAACAAATCACTCTATGTTTACAATAAGATGAACTTTCTTGTTTCTTTCTGCAAGTGCTTCTCTCTTCTCTTTTCTCTTCTTGTTGAATCTGAGCTTGAAGCTGTATTTATAGACAAAAATTCCAAAATGACCATTACTAATGAAAAGACACTGTTGCCTTTTAAAGAACTTAAATTTCCTTGATTCCAATATTTTTTTTTTCAGATTTAGATTTTCTAAGATATATTTGTGATCGTTTTTCACCTTCATAACCTTCATATCGAATATTCACTCAGAGTAATGACTTTGTAGAATGTAAGTTGACTATCATATGACCAAATTTGAGCTTCATCGATGGTTAGATCTTCAGATATAGCCTCCAAACCGAGACTAGGTCCAGATAACTTTTTTTGACAATCTAAATCTATGTTTCCAATTAAGGCAACTATTTCACCATGATACTTTTAGAATTTGAAGAAACTCAAAATAACAAAGTTGTAGCTTTATAAGTCTTTTTTTCACACACCAAAAATCAGAATTTTAAAAGTTGTAGATTATGAGTTATGCCTCAAAAACCGAAACTAGCTCCAAAATTTAGGATTAAAATCTCTTCTGTAATGACTAATCTTCCAGCTCATTTTTGGATATCTTAACTTCGGATCCACAAAATTTTCCTTGATAAAGTTATAGATATGGAACTCTATTTTATTAAAATTTTATGAGAATTGAACTGTTAAATCTTCAGATATCATCAAAATACTAATATATGTCTGATTTCTCTATTCATCTAAGTTAACCTTCTAGTTCAAGTCTTCATCTTTTATTAATTTCTATTACTCCAAACTTTGAAATTCCTTTAATCATCCAAATTAGGTAAAAATAACTCAAAAATAATAGTAATCTCTTCCAAACATATTATCTTAAATCTATTATATTAAAATGAATTATAACATTTCATACAATGTCTATTAAAAATTAATAGTGAAAATTTAATTCAATGTTTATCATCATCAAAATCAATTATAAAGGCAAATTTATAAATTAAGAAAAGATTTTCTACTCGTATAAGCTCAATACATTAATCATCAATGTTTTCATTCTCCCCATTTGACATCATCAAAAATATTATTAGCAGAGGAAAAAAATTAAAATTAATCATATTTCTCTCCCTAAATATGTACATCAATGTCAATGTAAAAAAAAGAATCATTACAATATATTTAGCTCTCTCTAAACACATGATAGCATCAATGAGCGTAAAAGAGATTAAATCAATATCATATTAAATTAGACATAGTAAGTTCTCTACGAATATAACAAAATCTATCCTCATTTAATGGCTTAGTAAAAGTATCAGTTAATTGATTTTTTGTCCCAACAAATTCAAGAGTAATATCATTTTTTTAGATATGATCTATAAGAAAGTGATGTCTAATTTCAGTGTGCTTGTTCATAGAATGTTGAATGGGATTTTTTGATAAATTCATAGCATTAGTATTATCACAATTAATTAGAATTTGATTAAAGTTGAGCCCAAACTCTTCTAATTGTTGTTTTATCCATAAAATTGGTGCACAACAACTTCCAATCACGATATGCTCAGCTTCCACGGTGGACAATGCTATAGAATTTTGCTTCTTACTAAACCATAATATAAGTGAATGACCTAAAAATTGATAAGTTCAACTAGTACTTTTTCTATCAACCTTGCATCTGGCAAAGTCCACATCGGAGTAACCAATAAGGTCAAAAGAAATGTCCCTAAAATAAAATAATCCTAAATTAGATGTTCTTAATAAATATCTAAAAATACGTTTAACTGCAATAACTTGAGATTCCATAGGGCATGATTGAAATCTAGCACACATGCATACACTAAACATAATATCAAGTCTACTTGCAGTTAAGTATAAGAGTGAGCCAGTCATGCCTCTATAAAGATTTTCATCAACTTTCTTACCATTTTCATCCTTGTTAAGTTTGGTTGAAAGACTCATAGGAGTCCCAATAGACTTTGCATTTTCCATTCTAAACCTCTTAAGTAGATCTTTTGTATATTTGGCTTGGTTTATGAAGATGTCTTCCCTAGTTTGCTTAATTTGAAGTCCAAGAAAATAATTTAGCTCTCCAATCAGACTTATTTCAAATTCATCTTGCATGTTCTTAGCAAATTCTTGACAAAGAGAGTCATTAGTAACACCAAATATGATATCATCTACATATATTTGAATAATAAGCATATTATGATTTTTGTTTTTAATAAAAAGAATAGTGTCAATTTTTCTTCTAGTAAAACCATTTTCAATCAAAAATTTACTCAACCTTTTATACCATGACCTTGGAGCTTGTTTTAAACCATATAAAGGCTTTTTACGTCTATAAATATGATTTGGGAATTCATAATTTTCAAAACCAGAAGATTGTTCAACATAAACTTCCTCCAAGATATAACCATTTAGAAAAGCATTTTTAACATCCATTTGATAAAGCTTGAAATTTTTAAAACATGAAATTGTAAGTAACATTCTAATTGCTTCTAACCTAGCTACCAATGCAAAAGTTTCATCAAAATCAATTCCTTCTTCTTGATTAAAACCTTGGGCAACCAATCGAGTTTTATTTCCAATAACTATCTCAGATTCATCCATTTTGTTTCTAAAAACCCATTTTGTTCCAATCACAGAATGATCATTAGGTCTAGAGACTAAGTCCCAAACTTTATTTTTTTCAAATTGATTAAGCTCTTCTTGCATAGCTAAAATCTAACTTTTATCATTTTCGGTTTCTTAAAAACATTTAGGCTCAACTTGAGAAAGAAAAACTAAATTATTACAAATATTTCTAAAAGATGAGCGAGTGGTTATACCTTTGGATGGATCGCCAATGATTAAATCCTTAGGGTGATTGTGAGTATATCTCCACTCTTTAGGTAAGTCTTCTTTATTGTTCTTAAACTCATCAAGTTTTGGAGCATTCTCAATTGTTAAAGGTACTTTTTTGTCTTCTTTCATTGAGTTCACTTCCCCTTCTTGAATAGTAATGCTTCTCATTCTTTTTTCTAATCCTATGTCATCATCATTTTCAATATTCTTGGAAGAAAATTTGTTAGATTCATCAAATGCAACATGAATAGATTCTTCTACAACTAAAGTTCTTTTATTATATACTTTATAAACTTTGCTAGAAGTACAATATCCATGAAATATTGCTTCATCCAATTTTGCATCAAAATTTCCTAATTTATCTTTATTATTATTCAAAGCAAAACATTTACGACCAAATGCATGAACGTAGTTAATATTAGGCTTTCTACCTTTCGAGTTTTCTTTAAAATAGGTTTAATAATTGCTCGGTTTAAAATATGGCAAGCTGTGTTAACCGCCTTGGCCTAAAAGTACCTTGGTAGATTATTTTCACAAAGTATAGTTCTAACCATTTCTTCAAGAGTTCTATTCTTCCTCTCAACTACACCATTTTGTTAAGAAGTTCTAGGAGCTGAGAAGTTATGATCTATGCCATGTTCATCACAATATTTTTTAAAAGAAGAATTTTCAAATTCTCTACCATGGTCGCTTCTAATTGAAGAAATAAGAAATCCTTTTTCATTTTGAAGTTTTCGACAAAGTTTTGTAAAAGCATGAAAAGGTTCATCCTTATAAGGTAGGAATGCTACCCATGTGAATCTAGAGTAATCATCAACTACCACAAGTGCATATGATTTTCCATCAAGACTTAAAGTCTTAATAGGGCCAAAAAAACCCATGTATAGTAGTTGTAATGGCCTAGAAGTTGAAACAACATTTTCGGATTTGAAAGATGTTTAGACTTGTTTTTCCAAATTGACATGTATCACATAATTTGTTTTTTTCAAATTCAATATTAGGTAAGCCAACAAGTAAGCCATATTTGGCCATATTTGAAAAGTTCTAAAATTAAATCCATGCAACCATGTCCAAGTCTTCTATGCCATAACCAACTATTATCACTTATTGCTGAAAAACATTTGACATTATTCAAAGATATATCATTTAAATAAACAACATAAACATTTTCATGTCTATGCCTTACAAATAATGTCTTGTGGTTTTTGATATTCTCTGTGATGCAATGGAAATGATCAAATATGACATGATTATCTTTATCACATAATCGATTAATACTAAGCAAATTATGCTTTAAACCTTCAACTAATAATATATTTCCAGTGGTAGGGAATAGAGATTTACCAATATTACCTATACCAATAATTTTTCCTCTGTTGTTGTCTCCAATAGTGACAAATCTTCTATTTTTAGGAGATAAAAAAGTGAATATAGTTGCATCACCCGTCATTTGTCTTAAGCAAGCACTATCAAGAAACCATCTTTCACTCGTTGATTTAGATTTCAAGCAAACCTACAAAAGAAAATCAACCATGGACTTTTGGTACCCAAATCTTCTTGGGTCCTTGAGGGTTAGTCATATTATCATGTAAATTTATTTTCTTCTTTGGACCCTACATCATTTTGGGTCTATTATAAGTTTTTCTCCTATAGTGGAATGAATAAATAATATATCCCATGTTGTTGCAATAATGACAAGTAGAATGATGACTACTAGAAGATATTGCTTTCCAAAAGAAATCCTTATAAAATTTTTGCTTTCTACAAGAGTTGAAACCAATTCTACTTTTATTAAAAATACATTTTTGACTACCAAGAATCACATCCAAGTTTTCACTTCTTTTAAAAAATTTTGCAAGAGATTTTATTAAATCATATATTTGATTTTTTTGAGGTCTCATTTTCATTTTGAAAATCATTTGGAGTCGAAATTTTAGTTTAAAACTCATTTTTTAAAAATTCATTTTCTTAAGAAAGAGAAGAGACCATCTTTTTTAAATAAACATTCTTTAAAGCAATTTTCTTAGGCTTATGATATAAATCTTCAAAAGTATTTAAAGTTCATCATAAGTAAATTGATTAAAAGATTCACAATCTCATTTTTTTCTACTTAAGCCATGAAACAAATGTTTCAATTTCTTCTCAATATGACTCATTATCGGAAGAATTATCATCGCTATTTTCCCAAGTTGCCACCATTGCCTTCTTTTTGTCCTTTTTATAGCTCTTTTTAGGTTGAAGACATTCGGGTTTGATACGACTGGGCTTTTTGCATTCATAACAAATGATAACATCTTTCGTACTTGAATCTCCTTTGATTGTCTCCTTCTTGTGAAATTTTCTTCTGCCTTGTTTCTTTTTGCTAATATATTTCTTAAATTTTCTAGTGATCATGGTAATGTCTTCATCATCTTCATCACTTGATTCATCAACATTTTTGGTACTAAATGTGGACTTAAAAGCAATTTTTTTCTTCTTTTTGGAGTCTTTTTCCTCATTTGCCGTTAAAGTAATCTCATGGGTCATAAAAGAACCCAAGAGTTCATTTAGGCTTAATCTCGTAAGATCTTTAGTTTCTTGAATAGTTGTCACCTTTGGTTCCGACCCCTTTGGTAAAGACCTAAAAATTTTTCTCACTATTTCAATGTTAGTATAGATTTTACCAAGAGATTTCAAACTATTTATAATATCAATAAATCTAGTAAACATTTCCGAAATAGACTCATCCGGTTTTATTTTAAACAATTCATAATGATGAACAAGTATACTAATTTTAGATTATTTAACTTGATTAGTACCTTCATGAGTGACTTCTAATTTGCCCTAAATTTCTTTAGCAGTTTTGCATGTAGAAATTCTATTAAACTCATTAGGATCAACTGCACAACATAACAAGTTTATAGCTTTGGCATTTAATTGGACCTTAGTTTCATCGGCTTCGATCCATTCACTCTCATCCTTAGGAACAATTTTATTATTTACGATTGTAGAAGGAACATAGGGTCCATTAGATATAACCTTCCATGGCCCATAATCCATGGCTTAAACATATATTCTCATTCTATCCTTCCAATAATTATAATTTGTTCTATTGAATAAAGGGGGTCGGTGGGTCAATTGGCCTTCAAAAGTGGAGGCGCCAAAAGAGGTTGTCATGATCTTAACTCTTAGATAGTTAAGTCAAAAATTAGAATTTTTAAAATTGTAAATTATAAGTTATGCCTCAAAAACCAAAACTAGTTCTAGAATTTAGGATTAAAATCTCTTCTATAATGACTAATCTTCCAGTTCTTTTTTGGGCATCTTAACTTCAGATCCACAAAAATTTTCCTTTAGTAAAGTTATAGATATGGAAGTATGGTTTACTATATTAAAATTTCATAAGAATTGAACAGTTAGATCTTCAAATATCATCAAAATACTAACATATGTCTGATTTCTCTGTTCATCCAAGTTAACCTTCTAATTCAAGTCTTCATCTTTCATTAATTTCCATTACTTCAAATTTTGAAATTCCTTTATTTTTTCATTCAAATTAGGTAAAAATACCTAAAAAATAATAACAATATCTTCCAAGCAAATTATCTTAAATCTATCACATTAAAATGAATTGTAATATTTCATAAAATATCTATTTAAAAATTAATTGTGAAAATTTAATTCGATATTTGTTATCATCAAAATCAATTATAAAGCTAAGTTTATAAACCTTAGGTCAACAAGATATATCCGCAGATATCCGATAATCTGAATTCTCCATTTATCTCCAAATTCGCCCTTAACTAAATACATTACTTGATTACATATGTAACCTATTATTATCAAATAATTTATTTCCAAAATCAAAATAATACAAAAACATTTTCAAAATTAACATTTTATCAAAATACCATTTTACCAACACATAATAGAAGTACGTAATTCTAAAGTACTAATATTATCTTAACTCAAAGTAACAAATATAAAATATGATTGTTCATAACATAATTATTAATCTCAAATTTTTAAATCTCTAAAAAGCATTCATACGAAATTTCAAAGTTTCATACCACTTGTGACACAATAAAAGAAAATTAAAAAATCCATAGTTAGTAAATTTTAAAATAAATAAATTTTAAAAGATTTGTAAAAAAATAAATAAATATCATATTGATAAAGAAAATGATAAAAGATTGCAAATAAATTAAAATGAAATAGGTTATCTTTTTATTTGATTAAGCTATAAAATAAATTAAACTTTATTTTTATATGATTGCTAAAAATACAAATAAAAATAAAATTTATTTTAGTTTCTCAAATAGTTTTTCTCACATAAAATCAGCAAACATAAAATAAAAGTTGTAAATTTAAATTTCTAATTGTTTTTCATCCCTACTAATTTTTTTACATCAATCCTAATTTCAAAATAGAATCACTAATTTTTCTTACCATTCATATATAAAAAATAAAATAAAATAAAATTACCAAAAAAAATGTCTAACAAGGAAAATTAACAAAAAAAAAAAAAAAAATATCTTTTAAGTATATTAACAGTATCAAACAAACCGTAAGTATCTATTGTTGAAAATTTACTTTTAAATTTTTTTCTAACAACAAATCATTTTTTAAAATAACATAGAATTGGAAATGTTTATCATAATAAGATAACTCATCTACATAAGTAAAGTTTTTCAAATAATTTAGAATACAATTATCTGTCTACTTATCAAACTATCTAATAAAAAATTGATAATTTGCCCTCTATATATATTTCTAAAAAAAAATAATTTTCATTATGAAATAAAGGTGTTTATAATTATAATATTATAATTTTTATAAGTATGTCATCTAAAAATTAAAAAAAAAATTGAATGTTTCTTAAAACATTTTAGTTAAATTATTTAAAAAATCTATTTTCTAGAGAACTCTTTGAACATGAATATTGAAAAGTTTAAAATCATAAAATTATATTTTAGCTGAAAATGTTAGAAATACAAGAAAAAATAAACTATTCAAAAATTAAGAAAAAAGTTACTTAATGAAATAGTAATCCTTTGTACTAAAAAAAGAAAAATAAAATAAAATATTGTAATTATTTTTTTAAATTTGTATCTAGATATTTTTTTGAAAATGATTGAGTTTACGAGTTATAATTAGGTGTTTAGAATTGTATAAATTAGTTTAAATTTGTAATAGTTACTGTTTTATAATTTATGTAGTGAGTAAAAAAATTTAAATTTTATAGATATTTATATTATTTTATAGAGTCCCAAATGATATTTTTTATAAAATTTTAAATTTACCTTTTTAAATTTTCTTAATTTTTGCGTATGAAAGAAATACATTTAAACTTTTAAATTTCAATTTGCTAAAAAGTCAAAAATATTAAATTTGTAATTTTTTTCCCAAAGACACTCTAATTAATACAAAACGATGACAATTTTTACTTTAAATATATTTATTAATATTCATTTTAATGGTAAAAATAGTTATTTTCAATAATACTGAAGAATGATAAATGTGAATATTGTTTGTCATATTATGTTGGTAATGTTATCATAATGGATCCAAATGATTTGGGTTTGTTCGGATATTTTTCGAAAAAAATCGAGACAGATCGAGACAAATCGGGACAGATTCAAATCGAATATCATATTCGGGGCAGATCATGATCGAGGCAGAAGTAGCCTCATCCTCATATCGATCCGATATCTAAATTTTTTTTTGAAAACAAATCAAAATCTGATCTAATCTCTAAAAAAATATCCAGATCTCACATCCATTCAGATTGGATAATGGATTGGATTCGGACAGGTTGGCCGAAATGGCCATCACTATTAAAAGGTGGTCAAATTTGAAGGAAAATTTTATTTAAAAATAATTTTTTTGTTTTGCTAATCCCTAATCCTTTGTACTTGTGTGTCATCATTACGGTATCAAATGCCATATTCACCTTAGCTGTTATAAACTCTGTAGTCTTCATTTGAACTATGTAAAAAAACTTTTCTAGCAATCAAAATCATAGAGTTCCAACCAACTTTGCTACTTCCGATACTATTTGTTGATATTTTTCCTACAATATAAATAACAACATTGTAGAACTCATAAATGTGACTTGTAAAGTCTAATAATTTACTGTGGCATTTTATTGAATATGTTACCAACATTGATTATTTAAACATTAACAAATCCAATTACTTACTAATCTTTAGTACCAAAACAAGGAGAAATTATTGATACATGAATCACATTAACATCCACTCTATCTGTCACGCCCCGGATCCGGAGACCCAGGGAGTGAGGGAAAATCATTCATCACATGGGCACATAATCCCAATCATCAG
>JAVXUM010156704.1:0-13568 GCA_035590655.1 Pouteria glomerata
GGATTTTCGACCCGAGGGTATCAGTCCCCATTCTTATTTTCCGTCCCCCACATCCCCGGCACACAATTCATCATTTCATTTTCTTATCTTTCATTATGTTGAGAAGATAAGTGAATTCACATATCACATGTTTCACATGAGGGTTCATATAATTAACATAATTCATTTCATAATTTTCTTCATGTAACACATTAAGCTCAATGTATGCTCATTAAAATGCACTCAAGATGAATATCAAGAGGTCCTTAGGTCCATAGGTCAACCCTAGCAACATTCTAGGAGAGAAATAAGGCATGTCCATAAAATCTCTATGGCCGGTCCGGACCCCCCTTTGGCCGGTCCGGACCACAGTAGCTCCGGGTCAAAATTTTCCTCTTGCGGTCCGGACCCCCTCTGTGGCTGGTCCGGACCCCCTCTGTGGCTGGTCTGGACCACAGTAGCCAAGATCCTCCGGATTCCTTCCTCCGGTCCGGACCCCCTTAGGGCCCGTCCGGACCATAGGTTAAGTTTTCACAAACTTTAGGGTTTTCCCCAACTTGTTCAAGGTCCTAAACCACCTTTTTCTACCTTGGTTATTATTCATCAAAAATCAATCCTTAACCTTTAAATTTATGAGGATTCAACCCCTTTTCTATCATTCCCATCTTCTTCAAACACAAAACCGTTTTACACACCACCATAAACAAAGAAGTTTTCAAGAGCTTCCCCCATCACTACTCCACATACACCAAACCATATTTAATTTCACAACCAACCTCACCACAAGCCCTTATTCATTAGGAGACATAGAAGAGGAGAAGAATAGGGTTTCAATTCATTTTATGCAAAGGAAGAAAACTTCTTGTTTCTACCAACCAAAGTAAGGAAAGGAACTAACACACACCAACCATCAATTTCTCTACCCTACTTCATGTTTCTCTCTACTTGGCTATACAAAATCAAAGATCAAAGAGAAGATGAAGAACTCAAAATATATACATAACTTAAAGGAGAGTCTCCCTACCTCAAGTTAAGCTTAAATCCTCAAACACTTCAAGATTTCTCCACAACTCCAAGATGGATCTTCTTCTTCCTTCAACCTTGTCTCAACAACAAAACCACTTCAAGACTTGGTTTTCCTCTTAGCCTTTCTTCTCCTTCCTCTTCTTGATCTCCTTCCTCTTTGCTTCTCAAGCTCTCTTCTCGCTTTTTTTCTTCTTCTTCAAACCTTCCTCCCAAGTTCTCAAGCTCTCAACTCTCTCAAGAATGGAATGGCCGGATGGCTCCTCAAGGGTTTCTCTCCAAACTTCCTTTTCACACTTTAACTCAAAATAATCTCTCAACTTTTTATATACATATATATATGTATAAGTAATTCTTTGGCCAGCCAAAACCACTCCTCACCACAATTTACCATTACATTCATATATATGTATAGCAAGACACACCCACACAAGTCTTCCAACATTTAAAACTAAGGGCCCACCACATTTTAATGCTTAAACCCTAATTTCTTCCAACCAAATCAAGACAAAAAAATGGAGAGAGGGAATGGGTTGCCCGGCCATGTAGTTTCTTCTCTCATTCTCCAAATATATATATGTATAATTCTTCCAAGCATTAAACCTTAGGGTCCCACCAAGTCAATTGGCTTTGACCTTCATGAAGCAACAACCAAACCAAGATTTGTGAACCAAAAAGCCTTACCCGGCCATATTGGTCTTCTCCCACCATTTCACCAATACAAACATATATATATATATATCCCAAACATTCAAACTATGGTCCCACCACCCTTTAATGCCATTTATTAACATAAAACAACACAATTTTGAACACCAATTCAAGCTTGGCCGGCCATATTTCCTTCTCCACTCATTCACACTTAAATATATATATTTGCAAGCCTATATGGAAGGTGGAAAAGTCAACCAACCAAGATGCATCCTCATTGGCTCAAATTTAGCTTGACTAGGTCAAGATTGAAGCTAGATTCTTGCATGGCCGGCACCACCATTCCCTTTGCCTTCTCAACCCTAATTTCATGCATTATTCTCTTCATTCCTTCATATAAATTCATCCCATGCATTCTCCTCTCAACCACCTCCAAACAAAGTCTCAAGGTTGCAACATTTCCAACACTTAGGAAGATAGAAGAACATGGCATCACAACACAAAAATTTTCACTTCCATAACCTCAATGGATCAATTTCATAATTTTCCATTCATACCAAAGGTAGGGGTATCACAAGCCATGCCCGGTGCATCTTCTATCCTTGCCTCTGGTCTCAGCTAATTCTCCTGAGTGGGTCCTGTATTGGCATCTGTAGGGACGTAAGCACTAAACCATGCATGCCCACGAAACTTCCCAATAACACAGATATATATACATGGCAATACTGAGGGACAACAACGTAAAGATAACAACAGTGCATAACAACAATGAAGTAGTATAGTAAATACATTCAGGTCATATGTGCTCATTCAATCGTATACGTTGCATATATCATTCTTTCATACGATTCATCGGGGATTTAAGGGACGCGTCTAATCGTGCTTTAGGATCTCAGCCCAGGGCAATGATACGTCGTAAGAAACATAGGTACATACCAATCGTGGTTTAAGGTTTCGGCCCAAGGCGACGATATGCCATCATACACTAATCATTTTGTGGGCTACTAGCCCACTGACATGAAAACCAAACCCTGCGCAGGTTTCGAGACTATCAACCTGAGGGTATCTCAAGACCCTTTCTCTTTTTCGTACCCCATAACCCCGGCCAAAAATTTCGTTTCCGTTATGACTATTCTCTTACGGAAGGTGTCTCATACCAATCAAGCATGCAAATTCACAATATACCATATTATGATGTTTCGTAAGTAATGTGAATGGACATGACATCATGCAAGGTTAACAATTGTTTCACTTGTATCAAAGTGTTCTACTAATGAATGAAAAAGGTAAAGAATGAAACAAGGCGGATAAGTAAACCAAACCAAGGAAGTCACTTGCGGAAACTTCCTAGCACCGTCCGGACGCCCCCTATCACCGTCTGGACGGTTGAGAGCGAGGGTTTTGGAAATGGCTTGACCGTTCGGACACTCCATGGTACTGTCCGGACGGCCGATAGCTATGGTCACAATATTCTACTTGACCGTCTGGACGCTCCAAGCATCCGTCCGAACGGTGGATCCCAATACCCATGAAACCCTCAAACCTAGAGTTTATGTTCATGATGCAAGGATATCTCACAACCTAGGTTTCTACCATACTCAAACAACCTTTAACAAATACCCCATTTTGGCTTTCTTCATTTACCATTTCTTTCACGATCACACACTTACATCCACTTTTACATTCTTTTACATCTAAGTAAAGAAAGAATGATTTAAAGGCATCCCCCTACTAACTTTAACTCTCTCTCAACACAACTAACATGAATATGTTTTTCATATAGGTAGAGAAGGGGAAGAATGAGAGTTCCTATTCTTCTAGTCCACACCAAACCATATATACATATGTTAGAAGAAGTACAAGTTTTCCCTACCTCAATCTTTGGCTAGAGTCTCCACTTAGGGATGTTAACTCCTTCCTTCGAGCTTTGATTTCTTCTTCGAGCTCAATCTACCAAGATCGCTTCGTTTCTTCTTTCAATTCTTCAACTTCCTATTCTTTGAATCTCTGCTTCCTCTTCTTCTTCTTCTTTTTCTTCTTCTTCTTCTTCTCTTTCTCTTTCCCTCCTATGGCCGAATGGTCCTTTTCATATAGCCTAAATTCTTCATTTTGCTGCATTCTCTCCCGCCACTTGGCCAAATGGGCTTTCTTCCCCTCCAAGGTCATGAGGTGGCAACATCTTGGCCTTCCATTTGGATTTCTATCATGGCAATACATATACGTATATATAAAAAAAGATAACTTGGTCTTCCAAATTAATTAGGGGGGTCCCACCACATTAAATTTAAGAAGACTTCCTCATGAGTTACATGACAAACCATGGCAATGAAAGACCTTTAGTTACTTAGGTCATTCACTCTCCCAACCGAATTGGCTCAAAGCTCCTAACTAAGTTGGTTACCTAGTTGCACTTGCTCCCATGGCTCAATCTTATTCTTCTACTTGGCATCCACTAACTAGTAAAATTGATATTCATATACCTACAAGGAAGACTTGGCCAGCCAACTCTCTATTTGGTATACAATTTCCCAATATATCTATATATACATGTATTACTAGTCTTCTCCATTTAATAGCATGGTCCCACCATGTTGACCAACCAACCTAGTATACAACAAAAGACAAGTTTTTCCTTCTCAACTCCATCTGGCCAAGCCTTGGCCTTTAACCAATTTGTTTCCCTTTCCCTCTCATTTGATTGGTCAATAAGTCCACTAAAGGTGTATCTAACATATATGCATGTTAGTCAAAATTAAGTATCAAAAGTAGTCAAAATTGGAACCAAACTTCTTGCATTTCCATTGATGACTGGTCAACATGCACCAAAGCAAAAACAAAAGTGTCCAAAGATAAGTCATTCCATAGTCAAACTTGGTAAACCATACACCTACACCATTCGGCCAACTTGGAACCATTTCACTAACTTTCTTCCACCTAAGGGTAAATACTACTTTGTCACATAAGCATCTCCAAACTAGCTTGAACATATAGTTCGCATTCATTGCAAAATTTCGGGATATTATATGCTTCCCTCCTTACAAAAATTTCATCCTCAAAATTTTATCTCATTCATCTTAACAGAACAATACAAGTAAAATCAACATACTTTATACAAAAACTTGGGGTATTTTTCCCGCATTTCAGCTTCACGCTCCCATGTAGACTCTTCTATCCCATGATGTTTCCATAGTACTCGAACTAACGGAATGGTCTTTCTTCGAAGCACTTGGTCTCGAGTGTCCAAAATTTGGACCGGTCTCACTTCATACTTGGCGTTTAAGTCTACCTCTAACTTTGCCCAGTTTAGCACATGTGAGGGGTCTAAAACATACTTCTGTAACATGGAGACGTGAAACACCTCATGTACCCCTGATAGGTGTCGTGGCAATGCTAATTGATAGGCCACTTCTCCAACCCATGCCAAGATTTCAAATGGACCAATATAGCAGGGGGATAGCTTTCCTCACTTTCCAAAGTAGAACTATCCCTTCCGGGGCGACACTTTTAAGAACACATGATCCCCCACTTAGAATGCCAATGGTTGCCTCCGCTGGTCCGCATAACTTTTCTGCTGGCTCCGGGCTGTCTCTAACCGTTGTCTAATCAGTTTCACTTTCTCGTTTGTCTCCCTAGCCAAGTCTGATCCCACTATGGCTGCCTCTCTAACCTGCATCTAACAGACTGGGGATCTACAGGGTTTGTTGTACAAAGCCTCAAATGGTGTCATGCCAATGCTGGCTTGATAGCTGTTGTTGTAGGCAAACTCCACCAAGGGTAAATGATCCTCCCAACTTCCCGTAAAGTCCAAAACGTAAGCTCGAAGCATGTCTTCCAGTACTTGAATGGTCCTTTCTGATTGACCGTCAGTCTGGGGATGAAAAACTATACTGAAATATAAATCTGTCGCCATAGCAACTTGAAAGCTTTGCTAGAAATGGGAGACAAAACGGGGGTCCCGGTCAGAGACAATGGAAACTAGTGTCCTATGCAATCTCACAATTTCACGAATATACAACCGGGCTAAGGAATCTAGGGAATCTGTCATCTTCATGGCTAAGAAGTGGGCTGACTTGGTTAAGCGATCTAGGATCACCCAAATAGCATCACAGCCCCTTCTTGTTTTCAGCAATCCAGATACAAAGTCCATAGTAACGTGCTCCCATTTCCATTCTAATATAGGTAAGGGTTGTAATAGCCCAGTTGGCCTCTGATGTTCTACTTTTACCTGCTGGCAAGTCAAACACCGTTCTATGAACTCTGCTACATATCTTTTTATCCTGGCCTAGTAAAATTTTCTCTTTATGTCATGATACATTTTTGTACCTCCAGGACAGACGGTTAGTCATGAATAATGAAACTCCTTCAAAACTCCATTCTTGATGGGTGAAGGTATAAAGATTCTCCCTTGATGTATAAGCACTCCTTCCTCCAACATCCAGCCCGGTAATTCCACTGAATTTTTTAGTTTCCCACGGAGCTTCTTCGCCTCTTTATCCCTGTGTTGTGCTTCTATCACTTTATGAAGCAAGGCTGGGTAGGTCACGAAGGTGTATAGGACTCCCCTTTCTGTTTCTTCTTCACATTCCAAAGCAAACTCATTGAATACCTCTAGCATTTCCCATTCCTTGAGAGCCGTCATTGCGACAACACTTTTTATTTTTTGACTTAAGGCGTCCGCCACTACATTGGCTTTGCCGGGGTGGTAGTGTAAGTCAAAATCATAGTCCTCCATGTACTCCATCTACCGGCATTGCCTTAGATTCAAGTCCTTCTATGTGAAAGTGTACTTCAAACTCTTATGGTCAGAAAAGACTTCGAACCGCTCATCATATAAATAGTGTCTCCAGGTTTGCAGGGCAAAAATTACAGCTACTAACTCTAAGTCGTGTACTAGATAGTTCCTTTCATGCGTCTTTAACTATTTGGAGCCATAGGCCACCACTTTCCCCTGTTGCATTAGTACACATCCCAGGCCTTTTCTCAAAGCATCACAATAGACTGCATACCCTATTTTTCTTTCTAGGATGATAAGTATTGGGGTGGTGGTCAATCTTTTCTTTATTTCTTGAAAGGCTCTCTCACAAGCGGTACTCCATTCAAATGTTACCCATTTTCTGGTTGATCTAGTCAATGGAGCTGCTAGCTGTAAAAGTCAAACACAAAGCGTCGGTAATTCTTGGCTAACCCAAGGAAACTACGTATGTCAAATACAGTCATTGGTTGAGGCCATTCCATGATTGTTTCAATCTTGGACGGGTTCACTGCCACTCCTTTCTGGGACACCACATGCCCCAAAAATTTGAATTCTTACAACCAAAAGTCATATTTACTTAACTTCACATACAATTGATGGTCCCTTAGCCGTTGAAGCACTAAACGTAAGTGTTGCTCGTGCTCATCTTCTGACCAAGAGTAGACTAACACATCATCGATAAATACCACAACAAACTTATCTAAAAATTTCTGAAAGACCCGGTTCATTAAGTTCATAAAGACTGCCAGTGCGTTAGTTAACCCAAATGGCATCACCAAGAACTCGTAATGGCCATACCGAGTTCTAAATGCTGTTGTTGGGATATCTGCTTCTTGAATTCGTACTTAGTGATACCCAAACCGAAGATCAATTTTGGAAAACCACATAGATCCTTTTAGTTGATCAAAGAGGTCATCAATCCTTGGTAATGAGTACTTGTTCTTGATTGTCACACGATTTAGTTTCCGGTAGTCTATACACATTCGGAGTATTCCATCATTCTTGGCAGCAAATAAGGCTGGTGTACCCCAACTCGGCCTAATAAATCCCTTACCCAACAAATCATCTAGCTATTTTCTTAATTCTTCGAGTTCAGCTGCTGCCAACCAATAAGGGGGGATGAAGATAGGGGCCGTGCCTGGAATCAAATCGATACAAAACTCGATTTCCCGTTCTGGTGGTAATCCGGCTAAGTCATCTGAGAATATGTCGGGAAACTCATTCACCACCCGGGGTAGCTCTTTTCGGCTCCTTTCATCTTCTTCCTCTAACAGCATACAGGCAAAGGCAATGCATAAATCAATATTTTTACGACTATCCTAAAAGAGCAAGTCTTGTACACTGCATCGATCTGTAGGAAAGCGAATGACCATGCTATCGGGAGTAGATAACGAGATTTTGTGGGTATAACAATCAATAATAACTTGGTAAGCCACGAGCCAATCTATCCTAAAAATCACATCAAAACCCTTCATTTCTAACACAATCAAATCAAAACTGAAGGTTAATTCCCACCCATCATAGACATCCTCTACTCATATTTCACATCCCTTACACATAGTAGTTAGGGAGGAGAATCCTGCTACTGGAGTTTCTATGTGTAACACTAAGTCCATGGCAGTCGTTTCTAACCCCAATGCAGCTACAAACCGTGTAGAAATAAAAGAATGTTAAGCCCCTGTATCTAACAACACAGTGGCATAGGAGGAGTAAACCTGAAAAGTACCTTAGGTGACTAGCAACTCTGCTGGTACTTCCTGTTGAGCTACCGCAAAGACTCTTCCTTGTGCTTGAGAACCTTGGGGTCTGTCCATTCTTTGCCCTTAAGAAGCTCCCCTTGGTAGTTGTGCCATGCCACTCTGTGCTGGCCCAGGTGGGGGACCTCGTGACCATGGTTGCTGCTGCTGCACTAATTGGGAGGTGGGAGCATGACTGTCATGGAAGGTTTGACTTCCTGGCCCCATTCTTCCTCTAGGGCCTATCCTAATTGGGGACAAAACCGTTGAATATGGCCTGCCTAGGCACATCAATAACAAAGTCGAGTGTCCACCCCCGAACCACTCCTCATCGAGTGTCCACCCCCGAACCACTCCTCATCAGCCCCGTCATTTTACCTTGTCTTGTTAACAAGGGGTAATTCGATCTCAGATGCCTTGGCTGCCTGCAATAAAAGCATAGGGGTTATCCCGGGGTACTTGTCTCGGCCTTCCTGGACTGTCGGGGAACTGTACTGCTTGACTGTACTTGTTGTCCCGGAGCCGTAGAGGTACTTCCCTTCAATTTCTTTCTACTAGTTTCTACCTCCTGCTAGTTTCCTATAGCCCTTCCACAGTGGCCTTTTACAAGCATTCTTGTTTCATTGAGGTCCCTCTCCATAGTCATTGCTCAATTAATTAACAGCTCGTACTCATCTAACCCAATCATGACCATTCTGTTTCTCAACGTTGGCTTCAAACCTTTCTCAAACCGCCGATACCTCAACCATGGAGTAGAAATCAACTCCGGGGCATATTTGGACAGTTCAGAAAATCTCCGTTCATATTCCAATACCGTCATATTCCCCTTAGTGACTGGGGAAAGAAGTGATCTCTAAATAACTCCTTGAATTATTTCCATATGAGGCCTTCTGTTCCCCTTGCTTCCTTCACACTGTTCCACCAGGCTGAGGTTTATCCCATGAGTTGAAAAGCGGTTAAGGTAATATGGGTAGCAGGCTCGGTAACTTCCATGGCTACTAGAATCTTCTCACACTCGTCAAAAAATTGTTCTGCTACTTCTGTGTCTGCCACTCCATCATAGGTGGGCAGCTTCATTCGTCGAAAGCACTCTAAGGCAGTAGTGTCCGTCTACCCCTGTGGTTGGGGCCCCACTTACATTCCTCCTGCCAACGTAGCCAAAACAGCGGCCATTTGTTGCAAGAAAACTCCAGCATCGACAACAGGAGCCTGAGGTATTTCAGGTGTTCCATGTGGTGCCTCTTCGTCCGTTGTGGCCACTGCACTATAATGAACCTCCTGTGCTATGCAAGTAAGACATTGAATGAGGCACAACTCAATTACTCTACCACTGGGAAGGAGCTTTTGGCAGTGGTATTTACACTAGATAAGTTTCGTTCATATTTGGTTGGGTCCCATGTTATCATTTACACTGATCATGCAGCTCTTAAGCACTTGCTTACAAAGCAAGATGCTAAACCTAGGCTAATCCATTGGATTCTCCTCCTACAAGAATTTGACATTGAGATTAAAGATAAGAAAGGAGTGGAGAATGTAGTGGCTGACCATTTGTCAAGATTGCCTAGTCAAGAGTTGAACCATTTTGACCCCCCAATTAATGAACACTTCCCAGATGAGCAATTGTTTGTTGTAGGTATTGAATCTCAGACATACACACCATGGTATGCGGATATCGCCAATTATCTTGCCATTGGAAAAATTCCCTCCCATTGGACACTTTTGGATAGGAGGAAATTCTTTCAGAACATTAGAAATTTCTTTTAGGATGAATCGTATTTGTTCAAGTACTGTTCGGATCAAGTGATTAGATGGTATATCCCTGAGAGTGAGATCCCGAGTGTGATGTCCTTTTGTCATACCCTTGCTTGTGGTGGTCATTTTTCTGCTAAAAAGACCATTGCAAAGATCCTCCAGTGTGGTTTATATTGGCCTAGCATGTTCAAAGATGTCTTTGCCTATTGTGTTGCATGTGACCGTTGTTAAAGGCTAAGAGGTCATACTAGGAGAAATATGATGCCCTTACACCCCATTTATGTTTTAGAAATTTTTGATTGTTGGGGAATTGACTTTATAGGACCTTTCATTAGTTCTTTTGGTAATGAGTATATTTTGGTGGCAGTTGACTATGTGTCAAAGTGGGTTGAAGCCATTCCTACTAGAACAAATGACCATAAGGTGGTTATCAAGTTTCTAAAGGAAAAAATATTCTCTCATTTTGGAATGCGCTGTGCCATAATCAGTGATGGAGGAACACATTGTAACAAACCAGTGGATATTCTGATGAGAAGATATGGAGTAATTTACAAAGTAGGGACCGTTTACCAACCACAGACGAGTGGTCAAGCTGAGTTAGCTAACCGAGAGATTAAGAGAATCATAGAAAAAACAATGAACCCCGATAGGAAGGATTGGTCCGTTAGGCTTACTGATGCATTGTGGGCCTACAAGATGGCCTATAAGACCATACTAGGGATGTCTCCATATCGGTTGGTTTATGGAAAAGCATGTCATCTCCCAGTTGAAATGGAGCATAAAGCTTATTGGGCCATTCGCCAAATGAATGAGAGTGTTGATGAGGCGGGCCTTCATAGGAAATTGTAAGTCAGTGAGCTGGAGGAGATAAGGGAGGATGCATTTGAGAATGCTCGAGTGTCCAAAGTCAAAATGAAGAAATTGCATGATAGCTATATTCGAAAGAAATTCTTGTTTGAGGGTCAAAAAGTTCTTCTTTATGACTCAAAATTACATTTATTCCCTAGGAAGTTGAAATCTAGGTGGATTAGACCATTTCTCATTAAATCCATTTCTGAGCATGGTGCATATGAAATAGAGGACCCTTTGGATGGAAGAATTTTGAAAGTAAATGGTCATCGGTTGAAACCTTACCATTAAAATCTTGTAGCAGAGGTTGAGGTGTGGGATCTTGAGGACCCATCACCATTTGAATAATTGCATTTATGGATTTTTTAATAAGAGTGGAGTAGAAGTAGAGTTAGATTTTCATTTTCCTTATTTGATTTTCATTTTCTGTTGCAATTGTTACTCATGCTTGAATCTTTTTATTATTTCCCTAAAAATCTGTTTGAGTTTGTTGAGCTTAGATTGATGATGATTGTTTGTACATCAATTCAGGTATTTTTACTGAGCTTGATTTGATTGAGGTAATTTCTTCCCAATACATTTCATGATTTGATTGCTTATTTTTGCATTAAGGACAATGTGTAAATTAAGTTGGGGGGGAAGGCAACCATATTCATGATTGCAAATTGTGATGAATTGATGATTTTGAGCATGAGCATGACAAACATCTGATTATGAGTGTTTTGAAGAAAATTTTTGAAAATTTCAGAAAAAATCAGAAAATTGAAA
The DNA here is from genome assembly GCA_035590655.1 of Pouteria glomerata. Lineage (NCBI taxonomy): Eukaryota > Viridiplantae > Streptophyta > Magnoliopsida > Ericales > Sapotaceae > Pouteria > Pouteria glomerata. Next base: position 11,512 of record JAVXUM010156704.1, read on the forward strand.
AATTCAGAAAAATTTTGAAATTTTTGCTGTTTAAATTTTGTTAATTAAGTCTTTTTGTTTTATTTTTCTGGTAAATAAGTGTTTTAAGATTCTAATTTGGTGACTATGTCATTGAGTTTTATGAACTAAGTAAGGAGAGAGAGGTTGCAGAGTTTGACAAAGAGATAGATTTGTTCTTGTTATGGGAAGTGTTCGAACTCATGTTCGAACGGAAGGTTATAGGGAGACTGTTCGAACCAACATTCGAACCAAGGGTTTAATGAAGTCGTTTGAACAGGTGTTCGAACCATGATGTAGTCTATCCTTTGTTCGAACCAACGTTCGAACTGGAAAGAAGAGTTGTTCGAACAGCTGCTTGAACCGTCAGGGACCTCAAGTTAAAATCTTTTTACTGTTAGTATAAATAGTGGGCCTTAGTTGAACCGAACCTTATTCAAATATCATTCTGCGAGTGTGAAGTATTCTACAGTGTTTAAACTGTTCGATTGGGAAGTTTTCATTCGAAGAAAAGTTCTAACCAAATTGGACTGGAGAAAAAGAAGGAGTTAATATTTGGATTGTTGTGGGTTGAAGTTTTCTGGGTTCAAAGAAGCTGAAGTTTACAGGCAGACATTGTGTGGAGAACTATCTGTAATGCTAAGTTGTGAAGCAAAGATGCCTCCCAAAAGAGCGGGAGCAAGTGTACAACAAGGGACGGCTAAGAGGAGGAGTATGACGATCAGGAACCAGAAACAAGGTATGGATCTTCCTAGTACTTCCACTAATCCCATTCAGTTAGAGTGTTCTGATTCTGTTCACATTTCTTCTAGGTCTACTGGAAATGAGACACCTCGTTCACTAGAAGATTCATTTTTTAGTGGAAACCCAAGTAGCCCATATGGTTCTGAGTCAATTGTTCATGAGATTAAGGGTAACAGTGAAGAGAGTTCTAATTACGAAGAAGCAGAGGATAAATTTAGGTTTAGAAAGAGGTCTGCAGAGTTGAAATACCAGAATAATTTCTGTAAGAGAGCTGTTTTGAGTGAATGAGGCATCAAACTTTCTGATTTTGTTAGTCCTCCATATGAGCTAGTGAACCTTTTTGAGGAGAGATAGTGGCAGCACTGGGCCACTGCTAGGAGAACAGCCATTGTGCCTCTAGTAAGGGAGTTCTATGCCAACGCCCAACTTTTTAAGGAAAATAATAAACCATTTATCGAAGCAAGGGTCAGAGGAAAGCTTATCATTGTTGATGTTGAAAATATAGTTTCAGTGAGTTCCTTACCAGCGGTGAGATCATTTGGATTCAATATAGAGCAAGAACGACAATGGGAGGAGCAGCTAAAGAAAGAAAACTTAGTTAAATTGCTGACTAGAAATCCTCAAGTTGTCTGGGTTGGTGCCAGAATTCCCAAGACAGTTCTGACACTCAAAAGTTTGGTTCTTCATATGTTTATGTGTTCATCTCTTTTGCCGTATGCTTACAGGTCATCAGTAACAATGGAACAAGCTTTGCTAATTGGAAAAATGTTATTGAACATCCCTTATAATTTGGCTTATCACATTTGGCTAGTGATAACCAAATTGATTAAGAAACCAGATAGCAGCTCAGGGCTACCATTCGGGGGATTGATCACCGAGATTATACTTCAAGCAGGGATGGACGAAGAAGTAGGCATGGAGGTGGTGAAACCAACAGCTCTGATTGATCTTTTGTCTGTTAAGAGGAGTCAAGGGCAAATGAAGAAAAAGAGTTCTACAATGGCATTTGAGAACCAGCAAGAAGAAAGAGAATGAGGAGAAGCTTCAACTCTTCAGAGTCTGGAGGAAAGGGTCATCACCATCCAACAGAATCAAAATATCTTGATGAATAAAGTTGAGGAATTAAAAGTGGGGCAACAACAAATCATACAGATGCTGAAGGGGATTTTCGAAGTTGATCCATAAGACCCTCCTCCTGATGTTTAGGACATAGAATTTTCTTTAACTTGTCACCAACTGAGGAATCTTAAGTTTTTGAATTTTGTTGTTTTTGTTTTTGTTTTGTTTTTGAGTCAAATTTGAACTTCTGTTTTGTA
>JAVXUM010156714.1:0-13565 GCA_035590655.1 Pouteria glomerata
AAAAAAAATATTTTTTTTTCCCAAACTAACTATAAGACTTTGTTTGAAAAAAAGTAGCATTTTTAGCTATTTAACTTTTTGACTTTTTTTTTTTAATGATCAAATTTATCCATCTTACATCTAAATTTTTTTTAAATCATAAATGAAAAAAATGTTAAATTAACAAAAAATTAGAAAGTTAATTTTTTTCCTTCTCAAATTAATACAAAAAAAAAACTAACTATGAAAGAACCCTTAAATTTATCAAACAGTTTTAAGCTTATTTTAAAAAGTAAAAAAAAAAAAAAAAAATTAATAAACTAAGTTTTAAAAGAAAAAAATTAAATATGTTTTAGTAACTAATTAGTGGTTAAAAAAGAAAAATGCAATGTGTATTTTGATAAATTCATGTACTTTGGTAGTGTAACTGGGGGGCTAGTAGCCGCCAGACAACATGTTTTTTTGGTAAGTACTGCTAAACAGCATTGTATCCCTCAAAAATTGGCAAAAAGAAGAAAAAAAAAAGTGGCTCTGATCTCAAAGTTGTTGTCTATCCGAAGGGCAGCTTGGACTTTTTTTTTAATTATAATTGATAATTTATACATAAAATTAAAAAATATTATAAAAAATAATATTCTGTAAAATATTATTAATAGAAATGAGGTATGATAGCACGATTTTTAAAAGAATTGAAATTGCAGTATGATTCCACGATTTATAGTCAAAACGTATAAAAACAAAGTGATTTCGCAATTTTTGGACTGGAAAAGAAGAAACGCATTATTATCACACACTTTATCCTTGGGTTTTCTTGTGGATCCTACTCAACCCAATTCCCTTGACAGCTGAATGCCAAGACACTTTGTTCTTACAAAAAAATTATTAAAAAGATTACTAATTGAAAGGATAGACATAAAGATTACAACCATTACTTCTGCTACTAAAACTCTAAGATTGGCTATAATTTCCTTTTATTTACCCGAATTCCGGACTCGGGACAATGAGAAATTACCATCATCGGTGAGGAAGAAAGAAAAGAGAAAGCGAGATGGGTGAGCGACTGGAGCTTAAGTGTGAGGTGAGAGATTAAGAGACTGACTGAGAGAGTGTTAAAGATTTTGGGATTTACTCATCGCAAGAGGGTTAGGACTTCCTTTGCTTTGCATTTGAAAGCACTGCAGAACAAAAAATTTTAAAGGGAGTCTCCTCTGATATTATCGGTCTGCTACAGAGCTTGAGATATAAAAGTAATGCAAAGCTTTATAAATGTACCAGCATTTACCCATATAAAAGGTCATGTAAAAGGTACGTAAATAAATTTCAATTATTGATAAAATCAAATAAATTTTTAATCGTTGATGTAACACATGAGATATAAAAGTAGTGTAAAGCTTTATAAATATATGTACACGTATATACAAAAGTCAAAAGTATTGTGTAGATGATGGTTAGCCAAGGATAAACGCAAAAAATTGCGGTATGTTTCAGCAGTTTCTCTATTTTTCTTGGTCAAAAATCATGAAACCAATTTGTGATTTCTACATTGTTTTAGTTTAGAAAATTGCGGTATTGTATTATATTTTTATTATTAGTATTTTTAAAATATTACTTTTTTAACAATATTTTCTCATTTTATATATAAATTATTGTTTGGCAACAGAAAATTATACCGAGAATACCCTCCACTTCCATTGGGATGAAGTAAAATGAACTTGCAAGGCAAGTGAGAATTAGAGGGAAAGGCTAAGGAGGGTCCCCAACCAAAACCCTTCCGATACTTAAGTCAATGTTGATTCGAAATAGATAGCAGAAGCTTAGTAGTTAAGTAGTGGATAGTAGAGAGTGCGTACCTGAATTTGACACTAAGTGTAGTATTTATGGTATGGAATGAATTAATAAAATAATATTATCTTTACAAGTAGAATCATGATTTTCCCGATTTAGGTACCTCACTCGTGTAATCTTCTATTCAGCATTTAATGCACATCACGGTGCATTTAATGCAAATATGGCATGAGCTGGTTCTCGTCGAACTACTTTGACAATAAGTGTACTTTGCTGTCACATCGACTTGCCAATCAAATGATTAACAACTAACTAAACGCGGCAATTCAGTTAAAAATGAACTAGATGACCGTAAGCATATTAAGCTCATTATTCCGTATCCAAACAAATAAATGGGATCCATCCCGTTTGTTTGGGAGGCATCATATCACATTTCACTTTGCTCGCCAAGCTGTTTTCAGAAATAGTGCCACGTATCCTATCATTATTTTACACCAACATTTATGCCCCCACTCTGGTTGGGTAAATTTTTGCCCGAGCAGAGTAATAATAAAAACATTAAGTTATCTTCCTGAAGATAGTCAAATCGTATCTCGTTGCAGTTCTAATCGCTGACGCATCGACTCGTAATTCGTTGGCTTTTCATTTCCTTATGTGCGCGACATAATTGCATTGCCTCAAAACCCTAAACGCCAGCTGCACCGGCTGTAATGAATGCGGAAGCACCGATTTTTCCCTCTCTTTTTTTTTTTTTTGTCTTTGCGCATATATGTATATATCGAATTTCACTTCGACCGTTATAACTTTCCAAAGCTTTTCAATCTTCCAGATCCTTACTCGATTTCGACCTGCTTTCTATGCTTCTTCATGTCCTCGTCTAGTCTCTCATTCTCGCTAGGTGAGTGTTCCTCTTCTGTTGACTATTTCTTCATATTTTTTCTTCTTTGTTGCGTTCGGGAAACGGGTAAAATCGCAGATGAAATAAGGAGGGAAGGGATCGAAAGTTTCGAACAACGCTATGGTATTCCTGCAAACGTACATATCAAACTAGCTAGAGACTTAGAACACGAAGTAGGCTCCCTCCTTTAGTTGCCATAACTAAAGGGGGGCTTAGGTTTCCCATTCTTCGTTTTCTTCGCTTAGTTTTCTAACTAGTCGACCTCTCCCCCAAATACGTTTCGCATAATTTTTATCGGATTATAAATGGGGTGGATGAGACGAATAAGAGGTATGGATTTCACCTCTCCGAGTGAGATTTATTATACTGCTACAGTGTTCAAAAGGTAAGGAAAGACGAGAACAAGCGGTGCTTGAAATCTCACCAGGATAAAGCACTAGTCCATATGCTTCTGGATAACGTTAGGGGCATGGAAAATGACTTCTGTGTTGTCTCTGGATGTTGGATGCACGGTCTTGATGAAAATCATTTTCCCCTGATCACTGCGAGGTCATTTGGCCTAGGTTGAAAATCAATTATTGCCTTTATATATTTACTGTGACTTTAGTCTTAGTTTCTTTTCTTCCCATCATTCTAATCCTCTACTTGGTCTTACAGAAGAACACGCTAAAAATGCTTGGGCTCATGGCAGCTACGCCGACCAGAAGCGTATAGTTGAGGTGTTGAAATTCCTCGGCGGCCCTGACAAGTTTCCATTTGCAAGGTTGGCCAAGATCTTATTCAATTTCGTCCTATACTACAAATCCTTCATATAACATCCCCCAGTCCTCTCGACAGTAAGCGCTAGCGATACTCTTCAACATTGGTTCAACTAGAGTGAGGAAGAGAAATGGCACTTTTACCACACGCACCATCCTGTGTGGAACCCAACACCGAGCACTGCCATTCCAATCTCCGTTGTCCGATCTTTAGCACCTCCCACTAAAGTTGCAGTTTTTTCAATACACCAAATAGAAGAATGATTTGAAGATCTTGTGGAGCTCGAGGAAATGGGGCCAAAGAAAGATTTGAGGAAAGCTGCCCTAGAAAAGATAAAGAAAAAGAAAAAAGAAACTGCGAAGAAGAGAAAAGAAAAAGAGACTCACCTTCAAGACATTTCTGAGCATCGCAGATGAGCCAAGGAAAATAGGCCTCAGGCGAAGAAGCAAAAAAATGTGGAAATAGGTGACACCTCATCCAATTTTGCCACCTATCCGAGCTCATCTGAGGGTCTAAAGGATATTTCTCTCACCCGAGAGCTCACTCCCCTTCCCGTTCAAGATACAAGTTCACAGCAATTCCCTGAGCAGACGATTCTTTCCTTGCGTTTGCCAAGGGATTCATCTTCATTCTTCCCCGATATCCAAATTTGAAGTTCTGATCTCCCGGGAGTATGATAAATTTCGATTGAAGATTCAGCGCTAAAGCATCCTGGGGAGTTCTTGAAAGGAATCTTCACCCGGAGAGACTGTCGAGATGCTTAAAAGAGCAAGATGGATGATCTTTACAAAAATGTGATAAAGAATACCATTACCGTAAGTATTCTAACGATTACTTCTTACTTCCCCTTACCTAAGTATATTATTGATTTGGTATTTTTTTTCTCCTAATACAGACAACTATGTACTCCTTTGAGCTCATTGAAAGGTGCTGAGCAATCCATTCCAAATTAGAGACGGACGATGGTGAAATTAAAGGTCAGAAATCCAAGGTTCGGGAGGTTGAAAAAAAAAGGAGAAAAATAGAAAAAGAGCTTGAAGGGGCTAAGTCTCGTTTAGGGGAATTGAAAGCTCGCCTAGCCGAAAGGAACATAGAATTCGCAAAAATATCACAACAACTTGAGGCTATCATGGTTGAGCAAGAAAAAATAAACACCGTGCTAGCCGTGACCAAATTGGAATATTCAATGCGGTCGAAGAATCCATGAGCTTGAAACAAGAGCTGAAGAGTAAGAATGACGCTCTGGACCAAAAAGACTTGGCATTAAAGTCTGCCGAAGAAAAGTTCAAGAAGGATTTCAACGACCAATACTTGGACTTCATGGGGCAAGTCACATAAAATATGAATGCAGACTTCCTAAGTGGCTAGGAAGCGGCCATACAAAAGCTCGACATTAAACTTTCTTTAAGTACATACAGGGATGTTCTCTTTCTCAACCCTGATCGGACGATACCTCCATTCAGTTTCAAACGCATTGAAGAAGATAACGAGGTGATAGGGATAAAGATGAAGAGGGCACCAGGCTGAAGTTTAGAATCTTCAGGAGGAGATCATCCCCAAGGAAACTAATCAAACCAACGAGGACGGGGAGATGCTGAGAAGCATAATGGAATCAGCGAGGAACATTTTCGCTTCCCAGTCTGGCCCAGAGCAAGACGTTGAGGAGTGAGGCTCCGAAATCGTTCTTCTACTTTTGACTTCGGCTTCTTTCTTTAAATTTGCTTAACTCCTCGTACTAAACATTTGCTCAAATATATTCCAAACTACCCTGAATTAAATGAACATGTTCTTGATTTACCTTGCTCCTTCCTCTTTCCATTTGTCTTAGTATTTTCACTACTTTGTTCATTACAGTTCTGCTTTTTAACTTATTAATTCCTTATTATGGTCAACTTTTACGTCCTCAGTGATCTTTTTCGGCCAACGCTAAAATAATTGGCCGAATTTCACAAGGATACTTTCTCAATAACACCCGAGCAGATGATGGAATTGATTGTTACAGAAATCTTGTACAAAGCTGCAGAAGATTTAATCGAGAAGATTGCAGATGAAGTCATAATGGAAGACTCTCATTCTCCTCGGCGTTAACTCATTCAAATTCTTAGCTAACATCACATAATTGAATCTTGTTTTTTGTAATTTTGAGAGTATTGTGGTGCTAGAAAGATATGTGTCTTTAAATCAGATATAGTGAATTTCCTCGGCAGTTGTAATTTTAAACTTCACATCTGTTTGAAATTCTCATTACTACAAAAGGAGCTAATCCTGAGTACGACTACTTTTGTAGTTATCGTATGTTCATTTGCTGTCTCTTTAGTCATTAAAAGGTTTTCCTGAGGTTGACCAAGTGAGATTTGTTTAGCTAGGCATAGAATTTTTTGTAACTTAATGAAAATCGGGACACCCTTAACTTTTTTCATATCGAAAGAAAAAGAGGGAGAGTGAAACTAAATAGAAGGAATAGTTGTTGCTTGGCTTCTAATTAAAATTCTGAGTTTGCAAAAAAGCTCAGCTTCTAATTGAAATGTCACATAGGGGGAGCAACAAGCACGTTATGGACCAAAATTAATGTGTACTCGCCGTTGCTATAAGTGAGCTTATTAGCATAGGCTTCCACCACCGGGCAGAACCAGGTGGGGCAATCTTGTGCTTTCATGAACCATCACAGGGAAAACCGTGTAAAGATACACTTCCGCCACCGCACAGAACCAAGTGGGGCAATTTCGTGCTTATATGAAATGCCACGAGATGTCACCCGTGGGGTCATACTTCCGTCACCAGATAAAACCTAGTGGGGTAATCTCGTGTTTGTACGAACCACCACGGGATGTAACCTATGGGGTCATGCTTCCGCCACCGAATAGAACCTAATGGAGCAATCTCGTGCTTGTGTTAATTACCACGAGATGAACCACGTGGCTGAATTCTTATAGATGCAAAGCTCTTATTATTTCGCTTCCTTAGCTTAGGCCTTTGTTACAAGTGCTTTACAAAAAATGCTTATATAATAGAAAAAAAATTGACAAACTAAATATAAAATAACCTCAAATGTATGGCGTTCTATAATCTCTTTACTAGCTTCTTTTCCGAATTTTCTAGCTTGTATACACTATTGCCGAGCACCCCTGTTATCTATAATGGTCCTTCCCAATTAGCTTCAAAATTTCCTTCAGTAGGGTCTCTCCGTTCCCCCATTAGCTTCCTTAGAATGTAGTCGCCGACCTTGAATTCCCACAGGTTTACCCTTTTATTGAACCTCTTCCTGGTTTCTTGTTGATACGCTGCCAACCTGATGGCTACTTTTTCTCTTTTTTTCCTCGAGTAGGTCTAAGGCCACCCCATCGCTTTGTCATTCTCCCCGTGATTAAAAGCCGTAGTACGGATGGTCGGGATGCCAACTTCCAAGGGGATAACAGCTTCCATACCATAGGTAAGTGAGAAAGGCGTCTCCCTCATCGATCTTCTAGGCATTGTTTTATAAGTCCACAAAACCGAAGGTAACTCGTCGACCCACCTACCTTGGGCTGCTTCCAATCTCTTCTTTATTCCGCTAAGAATGAACTTCTTAGAGGCTTCGACTTGTCTATTACCTTGGGGGTATGCCAGCATGGAATAGATGTTCTTAATGCTATATCCCGAGCAGTAGTTTCTGAAAGAAATACTGTCGAACTGAGTGCCGTTGTCTGAAACCAAAGTCCTTGGGATGCCATACCTCATTATTATATTCTTTCAGACAAAATGGCTCGTATCGGCGTCCCTGATATGTGCCAAAGGCTCAGCCTCTATCCATTTAGTGAAATAGTCTGTGCCAACCACGAGCCACTTTCAATTTCAGACAGTTATCGGAAGTGGCACCACAATATCCAACCCCTATTGTGTAAATGGCCAGGGGCTGGCAAGCAGGTTGATGGAGGACGGGAGACAACTTTTGACATTTTTTGCACTTTCAGACGTAGGCATGGGCATCTTTTTCCATTTTTGGCCACCAATAACCCTGAGTAATGGCCCTATAGGCTAAGGATCTACCCCCAATATGAGCCCCGCAGACCCCTTCATGCAACTCATGAAGAAAATTTTGCACCATATCTGGATGTACACAAAAGATATGGCCCGGTGAAAGAACACCTGTATAGCTTACCATCAGGAGATAGCCAGAATCTTGTTGCCTTCATCTTCGGCTTTCTTGCTTCGATTTTATCCCCGGGAAGGCTTCCATCCTTACGGTAGCAAATAATAAGATCCATCTAGGAAGGACTCATTTCAATACAGTTAACCCTTTCTTAGTCTGTTATGCTCGGCTTGTCCAAAACTTCAATGAAAATTGCGTTACTTAGCCTTATGCTTGGGGATGCTGCCAGAGTTGCTAAAGCGTCTACGTGAGTGTTATGGTCCCGGCCCACTAGGTCTATTCCAGCGACATTGAAATCCATAAGCTTTCACTTGGTCAGGGTCAAATACTCTGGTATTTTTTTGCTCATAGTGACATATTTTCCTTTCAATTGGTTCGCCACCAGTTGGGAGTCCGTTTCTATTAATATGTTTCTTGCAAACAACCACCGAGCAATGTCGAGACCAGTGATCAGAGTTTCGTACTCAGTGACGTTGTTCGTTGCTTCGAACCCCAACTTGATAGCATATTCTATTATGACACCTTCGGGGGTGGTTAGTACTACTCCGACTCCTGAGCTCTTTTTAGAGGAAGAATCATATACTTCAATCTGCCATGCGGGAGAAGTGACCGGTTCTTCGGACCGAACTTCCAGCGACCAAACTTCTTGTAGTTGCTCGGGAAGAGGATGAGAAAACTCTGCTATAAAATCTGACAGGGCCTGGGCTTTAATAGCTGTCCTTGGGATAAATTTTATGTCGTATACATCCAACTCAACAGACCACTTAGCCAATTTTCCAATTATGTCAGCTTTCTTCAACACTTGGCCAACCAGTTGGTCAGTAATCACTTGAATAGTATGAGAATGGAAATAATGAGCCAACTTTCTCGATGCCACTATAAGGGCCGACACAAATTTCTCCAAAGGAAGATACCTTGTTTCTGCCCCCTACAGAGTTTTACTTGCGTAATAAATAGACTTCTGTACTTTATCTTCTTCCCTCAAGAGTACGGTACTTACCATGTGGTTAGACACGGCTAAATAAATCTGAAGCTCATCTCCAGGCTCTAGATTGGACAAGATTGGAGCAGTAACCAAATACTCCTTCAATTTCGTCAATGCTGCATTAGCCTCGGCATCCCATGCCATCTTATTCACTCCTTTCAATAACTTAAAGAATGGTCGGCATTTGTCAGACGCCTTACTGATGAATCTATTGAGCGCAGCTACCATTCTGGTGATTTTTTGGACTTCTTTCTTTGTGGTCAGGGTGGATACGACTTGGATGGCCTTGATCTGAACCAAGTCGGCCTCAATTCCTCTTCTGGTAACCAAATGACCCAAAAATTTTCCCGAGCTCACACCAAAAGTGCATTTTGCAGCATTAAGTTTTAAGCCATACCTGCTTAGAGTGGAGAATACGTGCTTCAAATCGTTCGTGTAGCTAGTTGACTCTTTCATTTTCACAACCATATTATCTATATAAACTTCCATGCAACGACCAAGGTCTTCTTTAAAAATCTTTGTTACTAACCTCTGGTACGTCACCCCCGCATTCTTCAAACCAAAGGGCATCACTTTGTAACAATGGATCTCTTTCGGAGTGATGAATGACGTCTTCTCTTCATCAAGCTTGTACATAGGTATCTGATAATATCCTCGGTAAGCATCAAGGAATGACATTCTAGAGCTCCCTATTGTCGAGTCAACTAGCTGGTCAATCTTGGGCAATGGGAAGGGATCTTTGGGATATGCTTTGTTCAAGTTTGTGTAATCTACGCAGACCCTCTAGTTACCATTCTTGTTCTTGACCACAACCATATTCACCAACTACTCCGGATAAGAAACCTCTCTGATGACATCGGCGTTTAACAATTTGTTGACCTCCTCAACGACAACTTTAGCATACTGCAACGCAGATCTTCAAAGTCTTTGAACCACACAGTTTGCGCCAGGCTTTGCACTTAATTTGTGACACATAATATCCAGGTGAATACCTTGCATCTCTTGGGGGTTCCAAGTGAAATTACACACGTTCTCTATTAACAAGTTTGACAGCTCCAATTTTTCCTCGGTAGAAAAATTGGAACCGGTCAGAAAGTATTTATTATCCTTTGGATCCCCAATGAAAATCTACTTTAGCTGTTCAACGGCCTTCTACTTAGGATCACCTCCCACATAATCTATCTTCGGTGTATCCAGATGCATCTCCATAAGTTAGACCTACTTGAGGAGAGGCTTTGACTTCAACACTGCACTGAAACATCTCTTTGAGAGGTCTTGGTCACCTCTTATTTCTACCACATTTCCTCTAAAGGGAAATTTGATCACTTGATGATATGTTGAAGGGACGGCTTTCAACATATGGATCCATGTCCTCCCCACAATGGCGTTGTACGAGGAAGGGATATCGACTACAATAAACTCAACATCATACTTAGCTGGGCCTGCTAGAACTGGAACAATCACTTTGCCGAGCAGCCACACCGGAGCAGCATTAAATATGATGAGGGGGCAATCAATTGGCTCCAGGTCTTCCTCAGTAAGCCCCAATTTCTTAAATAAGCTTAAAAACATAACTTCGGTGGAACTTTCCACATCTACCAATATCCTTTTACCTCTAAGCTAAACATTCCCAAGGTAATTAAGAGAGCATCGTTATGGGGCTGCTTCACTCCTGCTTCCTCACTTTCATAAAATGATATACCTCAGGACTCGCCTTGCTTCCTCTTTCAGGTTGGGACAGCAGAAACGTCAAAAACTTCTTCCTCCTGAGCTCCTGATTGCCCTTCCATTTGGGGGGCCATACTTCCTGACGAAGAGCGAGTGTCCATATGAATAACATGTATCACCACAGGATGTTGGACTTCCTTTCTCGACCTTGCTCGGGCTGATAATTGCATCTCATCGTTGTCTTGATCGTCTTCCCTTCTTCGTTGTCCTCCCAGTAGAGCTCGGGGGTGGTCATCCGCTGTTTTTGTTCCGTTTTCATCTATGTACTCTTTCAGATGGCCCTCTTTTACTAGGTCTTCAAAAAAAAATCTCAAAGAACGACAGTCCCCTGTACGATGCCCCTTGTCTTGGTGGTAAGCGCAATGATCTTTCTTGTTCTCTTTCCCCGAGTAATCTGGTAGCTTCCTGGGCTTTTTGAAATAGGGCTCATTCTTTATCTTAGGTAGGATCTTGAAGATCGGCTTTTTAAAGACTGTATTCACGGCCTCAAAGACCATCCTCCTTCACTTGTCATCAATCTTCCCTTTTTGCCCATCACCCCTGGATCTCGTCGACTTTTGCTCTTTTTGCTCGGCAGGCTTTATTTCATCTTCGACTTTAGCGTACTTCTCTATTCAGCACATTAATTCTAACATATTCGCTACTGGCTTTTTGGTTAGGGAAAGCTAGAACTTATCTTTCTTCTTGAGCCTTAACTTGAATGATGTCACTGCCAGTTACTCGGAGCACCTTTCCATCTCATTATACAGCTCAAAATATCTTCTGGAGTAGTCCTTCTAGCTTTCGACATTTTTCTTCTTCATTGTGAGAAGAACGTCGACTGTCTTTAGTTGTTTTGTATTGGCCAAAAACCTTGTGACAAACTCCTTGACAAGTTGTCTTCAACATCTAATGCTCCGTGGGGGCAGCTTATGGAACCATTGGAGGGTCATATCTCCTAAGCTGGATGGGAAAACACGACACATAAGTTTGTCATCCCAGCTCCATAGAGTCATTGCCTACATGCAGTGTCTGCAATGTGTCAAAGGGTCCATCTTGCCATCATAGAGAGTAAACCTCAGAGTCACGAACTTTTTGGGTGGTTCAGCCTCTGAGATATCATCAGTGAAAGGTGAGGCTGATATTCTGCTCAAAGACCTCTGAGCCATCACTCTGGTACTCTGGTCGTGGCCCCCCCACTCCAAGAGTTGTGGTATCTCTACCAGCTGTAGTTCATCTTTCTTCCTCTCCACTACCTGGACCTCATCTTCTTCAAAGAAGCTGTCAACATCCTCCTGCCGCTTCCGCTGTACATGCTTACCCTTTCTGATTTCTTCCCGTTGCCTATAAGGCCTGAGAAACCTCTCCTTGGAACGTAAGGTAACCTCCGGATGTGCGATGTGGGCAGAATGAATACCCTGACGTCCTGCTCTGGAAGTAGCCCCTAGTTTGGCACCGGGCCTCTTTCCTTGTCAGGTTTCTTCCTTTTCGGCTTCACTTTCATCCATTTGCTCGTATAAATCATTATCATAGTAAGGGTCATAATCATCATCTAAGCAATCTTCTGATAGATTTTGCTCCACAGCTACCAATTTTTCTTTCTCTTGGCTTAGCTTTAAGAAAATTTCTTCCAGTTCAGCCTATTTAGCATCGGCCAAAGCCTAGAGCTCCTGCCTATGTTGCACTACCTCGGGATCCTCTATTATGCGCCTTCTGCCTGATTCCAAGGCTGGTGTGCGTATAGTCAGATTGTCCATTTTTTGCTTTAGAGGTGTGATTTCATTCCCAACAAGGGGAGATTGTACTGAAGTTGAACTTTCTTCGATAGACATTATCTAGACGAATCAATGTGAGAAAAACCAAAATAATCAATAAAACAACACGGGGAACCAAAAGACTGATTCCCACGGATGGTGCCAAATGTTCGGCAACAGAAAATTATGCCGAGAATACCCTCCACTTCCACTGGGATGAAGTAAAATGAACTTGCAAGGCAAGTGAGAATTAGAAGGAGAGGCCGATGAGGGTCCCCTACCAAAACTCCTTCGATGCTTAAGTCAATGTTGTCTCGAAATAGATAACAGAAGGTTAGTAATTAAGTAGTGGATGGTAGAGAGCGCGTATCTGAATTTGAGACTGAGTGTGGTATTTATGGTATGGAATGAATTAATAAAATAATATTATCTTTATAAGTGGAATCATGATCTTCCCGATTTAGGTACTTCACTCGTGTAAACTTATGTTCAGCACTTAATGCACATCACGTTACATTTAATGTACACCACTTTGACAATAAGTATACTTTGCTGTCACATCAACCCGCCAATTGAACGATTAACAACTAACTGAACGCGGCAATTCAGTTAAAAATGAACTAGATGATCGTGAACATATTAAGCTCATTATTCCATATCCAAACAAATAAATGAGATTCATCTCATTTGGTCGGTAGGCATCATATCACATTTTACTTTGTTCAGTAAATTATTTTAAAAAATAGTGTCACGTGTCTCATCATTATTTTACACCAATAATTATCAATAAAAAAAAAAATAGTCAGGCTTCGAAAGATCTGGTCCACACAAAACGGATGATGATCGCCAGCAACATTTATTTTGTTCACGTCAGTGTGGACACGGCCTGATTTGTCAGAGCACCAACACAGCTACAATCCTCAACCAAAAAGACATGACATGCCCGCACCAGCACAGCTACAATCCTCAACCAAAAAGACATGACATACCCACAAGGGCAAACAATGGTTTCAGGGGATGGCGTGGTCATTGGGCAAAGTGGCACACCCTTTGTACCATGGTGAGATTCACCTTTTAGTAAAAGTAGTCTTTGGATACCCGCGTGCAACAATTGTAGAATCTTCGAAGAAGGGGTAAAAACAAAGTAATAAGGCCCGGTTTTGAAGTAATTTCTTTTAGCTCGTTTGATAATGTTTTTAATTTTTGTTTTTTTATTTTTATTTTTAAAATTTTATAAATTTACAACAAAAATATATTTATTAAATATATTTATATTTTTTTTATTTTTAAAAAATTAAGAAAAAAACAAAAAAAAAAACAAAAGAAAAGATGTTTTCACGTTTTATTTTCTATTACAATTATTTTGTCAATTTTAAATATTATCCATTTTGTTATATAATATTATATAATAAAATTTAATATTAATTATAAAATTAAGGTTATATTTATTAATTTAATAATTAATATAGTATAATATAATATAACATAATAATTAAATTATATATAATATAATATAATGTAATATAATATAATAATATAATTATTATATAACATAATTATATAATATGT